>RJWK010006241.1:0-53045 GCA_004363435.1 Platanista minor | reverse complement strand
AAAAACCCTGGAGAAAGTAGGCATAGAGGGAACTTTCCTCCACATAATAAAGGCCATATATGACAAACCCACAGCCAACATCGTCCTCAATGGTGAAAAACTGAAAGCATTTCCACTAAGATCAGGAACAAGACAAGGTTGCCCACTCTCACCACTCTTATTCAACATAGTCTTGGAAGTTTTAGCCACAGCAATCAGAAAAGAAAAGTAAATAAAAGGAATCCAAATCAGAAAAGAAGAAGTAAAGCTGTCACTGTTTGCAGATGACATGTTACTATACATAGAGAATCCTCTAGATGCTATAAGAAAAGTACTAGAACTAATCAATGAATTTGGTAAAGTAGCAGGATACAAAATTAATGCACAGAGATCTCTGGAATTCCTATGCACTAATGATGAAAAATCTGAAAGTGAAATCAAGATAATACTCCCATTTACCATTGCAACAAAAAGAATACAATATCCAGGAATAAACCTACCTAAGGAGACAAAAGACTTGTATGCAGAGAATTATAAGACACTGATGAAAGAAATTAAAGATGATACTAATAGATGGAGAGATATACCATGTTCTTGGAGTGGAAGAATCAACATTGTGAAAATGACTCTACTACCCAAAGCAATCTACAGATTCAACACAATCCCTATCAAACTACCACTGGTATATTTCACAGAACTAGAACAAAAAATTTCACAATTTGTATGGAAACACAAAAGACCCCGAATAGCCAAATCAAGCTTGAGAATGAAAAACAGAGCTGGAGGAATCAGGCTCCCTGACTTCAGACTGTACTACAAAGCTACAGTAATCAAGACAGTATGGTATTGGCACAAAAACAGAAATATAGATCAATGGAACAGAATAGAAAGCCCACAGATAAACCCACACACATGTGGTCACCTTATCTTTGATAAAGGAGGAAGGAATGTACAGTGGAGAAAGGACAGCCTCTTCAAAAGTGGTGATGGGAAAACTGGACAGGTACGTGTAAAAGTATGAGACTAGACCACTCCCTAACACCATACACAAAAATAAGCTCAAAATGGATTAAAGACCTAAATGTAAGGCCAGAAATTATCAAACTCTTAGAGGAAAACATAGGCAGAACACTCTATGACATAAATCACAGCAAGATTCTTTTTGACCCATCTCCTAGAGAAATGGAAATAAAAACAAATATAAACAAATGGGACCTAATGAAACTTCAAAGCTTTTGCACAGCAAAGAAAACCATAAACAAGACCAAAAGACAACCCTCAGAATGGGAGAAAATATTTGCAAATGAAGCAACTGACAAAGGATTAATCTCCAGAATTTACAAGCAACTCATGCAGCTCAATAACAAAAAAACAAACAACCCAATCCAAAAATGGGCAGAAGACTTAAAAAGACATTTCTCCAAAGAAGATATACTGACTGCCAACAAACACATGAAAGAATGCTCAACATCATTAATCATTAGAGAAATGCAAATCAAAACTACAATGAGATATCATCTCACACCAGTCAGAATGGCCGTCATCAAAAAATCTAGAAACAATAAATGCTGGAGAGGGTGTAGAGAAAAGGGAACACCCTTGCACTGCTGGTGGGAATGCAAACTGGTACAGCCACTATGGAGAGCAGTATGGAGGTTCCTTAGAAAACTACAAATAGAACTACCATATGACCCAGCAATCCCACTACTGGGCATATACCTGTGAAAACCATAATTCAAAAAGAGTCATATACCAAAATGTTCATTGCAGCTCTATTTACAATAGCCAGGAGATGGAAACAAGCTAAGTGTCCATCATCAGATGAATGGATAAAGAAGATGTGGCACATATATACAATGGAATATTACTCGCCATAAAAAGAAACGAAATGGAGTTATTTGTAGTGAGGTGGATGGACCTAGAATCTGTCATACAGAGTGAAGTGAGTCAGAAAGAGAAAGACAAATATCATATGCTAACACATATATATATGGTATCTAAGAAAAAATGAAATGTCGTGAAGAACCTAGGGGCAAGACAGGAATAAAGACACAGACCTACTAGAGAATGGACTTGAGGATATGGGGAGGGGGTGGTGTAAGCTGTGGTAAAGTGAGAGAGTGGCATGGAGATATGTACACTACCAAACGTAAAATAGATGGCTAGTGGGGAGCAGCCGCATAGCACAGGGATATCAGCTTGGTGCTTTGTGATCACCTGGATGCGTGGGATAGGGAGGGTGGGAGGGAGGGAGACGCAAGAGGAAGGAGATATGGAAACATATGTATATGTATAATTGATTCACTTTTTTATAAAGCAGAAACTAACACCATTGTAAAGCAATTATACTCCAATTAAGATGTAACAAAAAAAAAAGAAAAAAAATCACACTGTTGAGGTCATCTGTCTTCCCTATCCTGTTACCATTTACCTGCTCTCCTTTTCCCTTTGTCCTCAGAGGTAAATGCTATAGTCACTTGCTGTCTCAAGTTCATATATTAAAAATTGTATTATATATAGTTATCCAGGAATATTTTATTTTTTTACATAAATGACATAATATGTAATATTCTGTAAATTTCCTTGTTCACTAACTATTATATTTTAAGGTATATCCATTTTTTTTCATAAAGATATAGTCTATTCACTTTAACATTCTTAACTTTTCAATGAACGAAAAACACAGTTTATGTATCCATTCCCCTTCTGATGGACATGTGAGTTGTTTTCAATTTTTTGCTATTAACTTTACATTGCAGTGAAATACTTTTATATTTCCTTGTTCATGTGTGCGAGAGTTTCTCCACGTTTTACATACAGAAGTAGAATTGCTTTCCCAAAGTGATCTGCAAACAACACTTTTATGTTTCTCAGAAAAATCTTCACTCTATCTGGGGTACTTTTGGGCTTCACTCTGAGCAGAAGTGGGATAACTTTCTATTCAGGCTCTGTTAGTTTTCTCATTTTTCACAAGAGCATGTCAACTCCAGCTTTACTCTCTATTAAGGCCAAAGGGAATTACCTGACAAAAGCTGTATGTCAGGCTCTTGTCAGAGAGATCAAACTCAAAGTCACATCTAGCCAAGATCTATCAAATGCTCAAATGTGAAAACAATACTTATGGAAGATTACTTGGAAAATACTCAGACTATCCATTCTGCCTGATACTCTAAATATGGATTAAACTAGAGCAGCAAAGGACTTAAATTATATCAAACTGGTCCCTAGCCTAGAGCCTCGCCACTCAAAGTATGGTTCACGGACCAGCAGCGTAAGCATCACCTGGAAGCTTTTTATAAATGCAGATTATATGGCCCTCCCCTCGTATCTGTTGAAAGGGGGCGTATTTTAACAAGACTCTCAAGTGATTTTATGTATATTAAAGATTAAAGGAAGAGCACAGCTTTAGAAAATTACTTCTAATTTTGTTGTTGATGATTGGGTTTCATCTGCCTTTATTGAAGCAGATGAAACTCATTGTTATGTACACAATAACAATAATGTTCAGGTCATAGACCATTACATCAAATATTAAACTGTTAATGACGACCCTCCAGAAAAATATGTCTAATCTAGCGTCAGAAATAGCTGCATTTCTACTGAGTAACTGATTCATTTTAATCCTTAAAAGAGTGGGAAATGTGTAACTAATCAGAGTTTCTTTTTCTTTAACTAATTACCACAAATGGGACTAACCTATGACAGGCATACAGACACTCTGAATTAGTCTCAAACTTGGCTCCATTTTATGTCTCAATATTTGCTGTTTTCATCATTTTTGTATGTTTTAATTCACATTTTCTAGCTGTATTCTATGTATCATTGTGAACCACATTAACTTATACTTGGAACAAGAGAACAAAGGAGTAGAACACCAGGTGTTACCAAATTATACCAAATACAATAGTGTCCCATAGTTCTGATCACTCAATCAATACATTCTCTCTTGGTGTCACCCTATAAAATAATGAATGAGACCTAAAGGAGACAAATCCCAACACATCTCTGCATGACGAGTATGACATTAGAGTTAATGTAATGAATTTTTTAAAAAGAATTTATTTTTAGAGCAATTAACAACAAAATGAGAAGGCAGAGATTTCTCATCTACCTCCCTTCCCCCCACATGCATACCCTCTCCCATTATCAACATCACTCACCAGAATGATTCATCACTCACAGAATAAACATCACGCACATTTTTACCAAAGATGAACCTACATTAACACATCATAATCACCAATAGTCATAGTTTATGTTACAGTTCATTCTTGGTGTTGTACATTCTATAGATTTGGACAAATGTATAAGGACATATATCCATCCTTATGATTTCATTCAGAGTATTTTCACTGCCCTAAAAATCATCTGTACTCTGTTTATCCATCTCTCCCATATGATAAGACTATGTTTAGTTTTATGAGAAACTGCCAAACTGTCTTCCAAAGAGGCTGTATTATTTTGTATTCCCATCAGCAAGATATGAGAGTTTCTGTTGCTTCACATCCTAAGCAGCATTTGGTGCTTTCAGTGTTCTGGATTTGGACCCTTCTAATAAGTGTGTAGTGGTATCTCATTGTTGTTTTAATTTTCATTTCTGTGATGACGTAAGATGTGGTATATCTTTTTTTTTTTTTTTTTGCGTATGCAGGCCTCTTACTGTTGTGGCCTCTCCTGTTGCGGAGCACAGGCTCCAGACGCACAGGCTCAGCGGCCATGGCTCACAGGCCTAGCCACTCCATGGCATGTGGGATCCTCCCAGACTGGGGCACGAACCTGTGTCCCCTGCATCGGCAGGCAGACTCTCAACTACTGCGCCACCGGGGGAAGCCCCCTGGTGTATCTTTTCATATAATTATTTTCCATCTGCATATCTTCTTTGATGACATGTCTGTTAAGGTTTTGGGGCCATTTTAAACTCATGTTGTTGAAGTTCTTGTGTTGATTTTTAAAAGTACTTTGTATATTTTGAATAACTGTCATTTATCAGATGTGCCTTTTTGCAAATATTTTCATCGAGGCTGTGGCTTGTCTCCTAATTCTCTTGATTTTTTTTCACAGAATATATTATGGAAATTTTAAAACTTCTAAGTACTTTGAAAAATAAAACATTTTAAGGAAAGAACACCATACTTAAATAAAATTTAAATTCCAGCACTATGAGATGATGCTCCACATGGCAACAATTGGCCTAATCATGAGGCATGAGTTTGCCTAGGTTTGGTACCACAACCTAATTTGAAATTTCTAGGATTTTTCCAAGTAGTTTAGTTCTTAGAAAATGTTTCTCTAAATGTTTAGTCTTTTATCAATCATAATTGAAATATAGCCCAAAATGTTTTGTACTTAAAATCAGTAGATATATGAATGAAATTGGTTACTTATTAGAAGTGTGACCTCGTCAAAGATACTTATCTGCCCCCTGAGTTTCCATTTCCAAAGAAGACAGTAATAATATCCACTTCAAATGTTTGTTGACAGTATTATTGTTATAAGCTATGCAAAAGAGACTGGCACAGAGCCTGGTAATAATCAAGCACTAGTGCTTCTCTCTGTTAATTAGCCTTGTACTGTTTTGTTGATATATCCAAAAATGACAAAGTTAGGGAACATTTAGAGAATGTTGTTCAAACCATAATGTTAATAGCTGCATAGTCATCCTTAATTTAACTGATTTCTTAGTGTTGGACATTTGAATTATTTCTTATTTTCTACTCATAGATGCTGCTAAGTATATACTCATATCTCTGTGTACATTGTTTATTATTTCCTTATGCAAAATACATTTCTAGAAATAAAATATGAGATTGAAGGATATGACTATTTTGAGGCTCTTGATTTTCATTGTCAAATTGTCCTTCAGAAATTGAATGTTTTTACTTTCAGTATATGAATTTATTTAGTCTTAATCCTAAATCACAATTGGAAGCAATTATAATTAAATACATTAATATTTTTTTTGAAATAGGTGTGGAACATAAGACTAACTTATGACCAAGATGGCCTTAACATTTTCCTCAGCTTCACTTAACATTTGATAGGTTTCCTCCTGACTACGGTCCCCTAACCTCCATTTTCTTAGAGCATTTACTTTATAAGAACTGCAGTTATAAATTCCTTCTTTGCTTCTGTGAAATGTAAATCTTTACCCAGTCTCTTACCAGTTTTAAAACCCAAGAATGTCTTTCTCAAGGACCTGGGAGCAATTTTTTTTTTTTTTTGAAATGTAATCATCAAAAAAGAGAGGGTCCCTATTTCCCAGACTCTATAAGACGGTAAGAGGCTCACTTCAGTAAGCACCAATTAGTAAACACAGACGGCTTTATCACACGGGCCAAACTCCTCCTTAATGTCCTCCACCTTCCCAGATCTTAAAAACTCACTTTCTGTTTCACAGTTGAGTTTAACCTCTCTCCTATATTGCAATAGGCTTAACTCCTACTGCAATAGTCTTGAATAAAGTCTTTTTACCCTGCTTAAGTCCAACAGGTGCAATTTTCTTTTGACACTTACCATCTTGTTTGAAGGCATCTGAGGAATGATAAAGATTGATGGGGGAATAATAATGTTGAGCTGTCCCTCGCCAGCTCGGTGAAGAAACACTCAGTGTTCCTAATGGAGGACTGCTGTATCGTGGTCTAGTCTTTGAACCGTAGAGGGATGAAGATGAACTCTTCTTAATTCTTAGCAAAGTAGCATATGGAGTAGGGAGACCAGGAAGAGTTCCAGAATATTCTGTAAAAAAAAAAAATAATAATAATGAAAAGTGAATTCTGAGGAAACTTTTTTTTTAATGAAAATTTTTCTTCTGAAGACATTGTTGAAAATCTCCCTTGGAGATGCAACAAATTGAAAACTACAGTGGGAATGGAAAAAATAAAATATTAAAAATATATTTTAAAACATTTTCTGAAAACTCTACTAGTTATAAAGTTGGCGTTTTGCAAGAAAGAAAGAAAGAGAGAAAAAAGACATGAAGGAGGAATGAAAAGAAAGGGACTTCCCTGGTGACACAATGGTTAGGATCTGCCTTCCAATGCAGGGTACACGGGTTTGAGCCCTGGTCTGGGAAGATCCCACATGTCATGGAGCAACTAAGCCCATGTGCCACAACTACTGAGCCTGCACTCTAGAGCCTGTGAGCCACAACTACTGAGCCCACGTGCCACAAGTACTGAAGCCTGCACACCTAGAGCCCATGCTCGCAACAAAAGAAACCACCACAATGAGAAGCCTGTGCACCACAACGAAGAGTAGCCCCTGGGCTTCCCTGGTGGTGCAGTGGTTGAGAGTCCGCCTGCCAATGCGGGGGACGCAGGTTCGTGCCCCGGTCCGGGAAGATCCCACATGCCGTGGAGTGGCTGGGCCCGTGAGCCATGGCCGCTGAGCCTGCGCATCCGGAGCCTGTGTTCCACAACAGGAGAGGCCACACAGTGGGAGGCCCACATACCGAAAAAAGAAGAAAAAGAGTAGCCCCTGCTCACCGCAAGTAGAGAAAGCCCATGCGCAGCAATGAAGACCCAATGCAGCCAAAAATAAATAAATTAATTAATTAAAGAAAAAAAAAAAAGAAAAGGAAAGGAGGAAGGAAAAGAGAAAAAGGAAGGAAGGAAAGGAGGAATGAAGGAAAGAAGGAAGAAAAGAAGGGAGGGAAGAAGGACGCAATTCATCCAAATTTCATTTCTTTTTCAGGAATATTTGGTCTTAATATTAAAATATCCATTCACACACATTAAATCAGTTCTTTATTATTTAAAAATGAGAAAAAGAGGAAAACAGCATTATCAATTACATTCTACAAATATAGATTGGATCTTCATCACCTAAAATTTATCATATAGTAGGAAATGTGTCTAAAGAAGCACATATATTTGCACTAGACTGTAAGCTATGCCTCATGTTCTTGAAAAGCAGTCAAATTCATTATGGAATGTAAAAAAAAAAATAGATGGAATTTGTTTTGTAGAGTTTGTTATATATAATCTATATAACAATATTATTAAGTAGGAATATTATTATGAAATTCCTACCTTTAATGATTATTGAGAAATGTATTGCCCTAATTTTACTTTAATTTCTAAGATTTTTCATTAGAAAAGATATGCATAGTGCCTGAAGTAGATTGTACTGACTCTCCTTTATGACCACAGGGAAGTCAGTTTGGTGTATAGATCAAACATTTAAAAACACAAACTAATTATGATGAATTCTAAAAAGCAATTAGGAATTGGATTTTTTTGTATGTCTAATATTGACTGTATTCGACAATTCGTTGATTTTGGAAATACTTTTAGGAGTCAGACATTTTTGGTCAGGGTATTTGACATTTCAACTTAATGGATGTTAATTTAATTTTGGATAAAAAATAATTTATATTTGTGAGTACGCTTTCTTACAATTAAGATTATTTAGAATCATTATCCTGTCTCATAGAGATATTTCGGAATGCATGAAACATTTCTGTGATTTGAAAATAACCCGTTAGGTGTTAAGCATCAAATCAAATTGAACATTTTCTGTTCTGTGAAATTGTAAATATGGTTTCTCTGAAACTCAAAAAGGTATATTTTTAGATGCACTCCACCTTTAAAATGAGCATGATATGTGTAGTCCAATCCCATCAGGAGCTGTTAAGAGATTCATGTCCTTTAGTCTTTTTGTTCAACCACAAGTCTGGTAAAGGTGGATCAATTTTAACTGAAAATAGCTAGGCTCTCCTGGGCAAACTATATGAGAACAGATTATGGGTAGACATAAAATCTCCTTTAAAACCTTAAATTAAATGCAAGTTTTGGCACCTAGAGGTGTAAGGTAATGAAAAGAGAATGAGTTTCCTTTAAGGTAGTTTGTAGTTGTAGTCTCTGAACCTACTCATTTCTCTGTGCAGTCTCTTGCTTTTGTTTTAGCTGCCTACCTTGCTCATATAAAAAAGAAAAAAAAGAACTGTCCCATGCTAGAATTTAAAATTAAAATGGAGTATGAGAATGTGGCTTATAGTTCTTTTTTTTTTTTTTTTTTTTTTTTTGCAGTATGCAGGCCTCTCACTGTTGTGACCTCTCCCATTGCAGAGCATAGGCTCTGGACGCACAGGCTCAGCGGCCATGGCTCACAGGCCCAGCTGCTCCACGGCATGTGGGATCTTCCCGGACAGGGGCACGAACCCGCGTCCCCTGCATCGGCAGGCGGACTCTCAACCACTGTGCCACCAGGGAAGCTCTGGCTTATAGTTCTTAAAGCTACATAAGGATAATCAATGGAAAACTAGAAAGGCCATAATGAGGTTGAAAAAAGCCAGGATCATGTTTGTAAAACATATATATATATATGTTTATATATATATTTATATATATATATATATAAACAAGATGCATATGGTCCAAGTTGGCTTATGACACTCCATGTAATTAGAGATGAACCAAATTAGGATTTGGTTGTTGTATTTCACAACAGGATTTCATTTGTTATGTAATCAGTTGCATCTGTTGCTGTAGAAATTTCTTTTTCATCAATTAAAGTGACTCCAAAGCTGCTACTAGAAATCTAACAATTTATTCATTCATTCATGTATTCAAAAAGCATGTAATGAGAACTCAGTAGGGGGTAAGTGTGAGGGATACAAGGATGAACAAATATAGTTGTCCCTTCATATCTGCAGATTCTGCATCCACAGATTCAACAAACCACAAGTCAAAAATATTCAGGGAAAAAAATTTCCAGGAAGTTCCAAAAAGCAAAACTTGAATTTGCTGCACACCAACAACTATTTATATAATATTTACATTGTACTAGGTATTATAAATAATCTAGAGATGATTTAAAGTATTCAGGAGGATGTGTGTGAGTTATATGTAAATACTAAGCCATTTTATACAAGGGCCTTGAGCATCCTAGGATCTTGGTATCCAAAAGGAGTCTTGGAACCATTGCCCCATGGATTCTGAGAGAAAATTGTATAGCATCAGCCTTCAAGGAGCTTATGATCTAGTGGAGAAGAAAGGTAACTATGGGGCTTCCCTGGTGGTGCAGTGGTTGAGGGTCAGCCTGCTGATGCAGGGGACTCGGTTTCATGCTCCAGTCTGGGAGGGTCCCACATGCCACGGAACGGCTGGGCCCGTGAGCCATGGCCACTGGGCCTGCGCATCCAGAGCCTGTGCTCCGCAACGGGAGAGGCCACAACAGTGAGAGGCCCGCGTACCAAAAAAAAAAAAAAAAAAGAAAAAAAAAGAAAGGTAACTATGTGTGCAACTTTAGTGTGAGAGAAAAGTAAATTCAGGAACCTATGGACTCTCATCCACAGCTGAAGAATCCTCTCATTCAGCCTAAGGACATCCGAAAATGATTTTCAGATGAAATACTATCCAAACTGAGCCCTGAAAACCTGTTAGTGATTAGCTCAGCAAAACTCTGTGTAGGAAAAGAAAGGTATTCTATACAAAGGGGAGAAAGTATATGAAGACCTGGAAAGGAAAGGCAGCATGTCATACTTGGTAAATTAAAATAGTCTGGAACCCAGGGTTAGAGTCATACAGGTGAGAGAAGAGGTAAGGCTGGATAATTAAGCAAGGGAACAGTGATGAAATGCCTGGTATGTCATGTGAAAATGGAAAGAAAACAATATGCATTTTAGAAAGATCACTCTGGCTGAAGTGCCATTTGGACTAAGACAAAAGGAAAAATGACTACCCAAGAGCCTAAAACTATAAAAAAAAGCAAAGATTAGTCAGAACTGAAAAGGTGATCATCTGTATGGGAAGGAAATAAATAAAATCACCGACAGATTGAATTGCAGGCAAGGAAGGGAAAGTAAGAAACTGAGGATGGTCTGTGCTACAAGAAGACGGATAAAGATGCAGGAAAAGGCACGTGCTTGAGATGAAAGCTCAATAATTCAGTTTTGGGCAGGTAGAGAGTTAGAGGTGCTTCTAGCACATTTATGTTGCTTATAAAATTCTGTAAACATAAAGGCTCATGAGAGATTATTAAATGGTAAACAAATAGGTGGTTATAAAAACTATGAGAATTGATAAATTTGCCAATAAAATAGGTAAAATGAGAACTTGAGTGTTTAAAATGGTAACCTGAGGAGCACCAGCATTTCAAGCCAAAGTGGAGGTAGTGGAACCTGGAAAGGAAAGAGGAAAAGCAGAAAAGTGGTATGTCATTGAAGGGAAGAGAGTCTGTCAAAGCAAATGGGAGAGCAGTAGACAGTGTTAAAGATCAGTGTGGAGAGGCTGCCCTGCAAAGAGGGGATGCACAGCAGTATCAAAGCTGCCCTACTGCTCCACATACAATGCACAGTTGTACGTGAAAGTGAGGTCAGAGTCAGGAGCTGAAGAGGACTTTCCAGGCTCTGGAGAGAGTCTCAAACCCCCAAGCTGCCATTTCCATTGCATTAGATGTAAAGACCCTGGACTTAGCCGGTAGCCTCCATTAGTCTCTTGGTCTGAGAGCAACTGATTATTAAGTCAGTGAGGTCTTCCTTTCTCAAGGGCATTTTTAGTTCTTCTACCTGATGCCGTTCTAGCTGCCCAGGCTTTTTTTCTGACATCTCTGATTTTCCCACTCCACAATCCCAGTTCTGGGGATCCTCAGCTCTGGAAAATAGACGTATTAGCATAAATAAATGGGAAATGGTGTTTCAATTACAGGACTTTTATATTTACATCTTATCTTCCGTCCTCAAGCTCCACACCTTGTTGGATCTACTGATGATGGTGCTTCCTATTTCAATGAGAAAATAGAAGAAATTGGAAGAAAGTTTCCTTCACATGCTCCCACCACCTGCATGTACACTGATATACCCTGCCTTGCATTCACTGATATGCTATGGATAAATAGTCTGCGCACCTATTAAAGGCCAGTTGTGTGCATTGAATCTCATTCCATCCTATCTTGACTCCTGAAGGACATAATTCTAGAAATTCCCCTCTGTCTCTCCTTCAGCATCAATCATCGTCTCCCTGTTAGATCGTTCCCATGACTGTACAGAAATTCCTCTAACCTTAAAAAGCCCACCTTGACCTACCATTTCTTCCACTTATTTTCCTTTACATCAAGACTTCTTGAGAAGAGCTATGGATGGTCATTGTGTTCAATTCCTCTCCTCCCCTTCTCCCTTGAGCCTATTCCAAGCAGCTTTGCCTGTACCATTCCACAATAAAGACTCTCTTCCAAGTTAATAGTGACCAGGTCACTGCTAAATGTAAGGATAAATTATCACTCTACTAGGCCTATCAGCCATGTGCAACAAGGCTAACCATTCCTTTTTCCTTTAAATATTTTCTTCATGTGATTCCGGGATACTACAATCTCATGTTTTTCATTCCTATTTCATTGGATACTCCTTATTTCCTTGCCTAATTCTTCTTTGTCTCTTCAACTTCTAAGTGTTGGTGTACTATTAAAAAAAAAAAATCTTCTCCATTTACACTAGCTCTTAAATGCTCTTGTTCATGAACATCAACTCCTTCCCAGATGAATTCCACATTTACTCTAGTCTCAGTTACTTGGACCCCGCTCCAAGTCTTTGATATTCTGATATTTCCTTCTCTTAACTCCTTCTTCTAAGTAATGTCTCTTTGCTCACTCTCCTTTAGTGGTTCTGCCTCAGCTCCTAAAAATTTCCTGACCTCTGTCCTAAAAGGCATCTCTCAAAATAGATCATTTGGTAAATATTACTCAGGGTTCAGAATCTGTTTTTAGTCATGATTTCAAGAACTGTTATTTAAGAAATAGGAGAGTAGGTTTGGTCTAAATTCTGAGCCCAGGATTTCAAAGAAGCTTAGTGAAATATAAATACTAAGTGACAATCCAGTGGCCTCTGGACTGAATTCCTTCCACACATAACTCCTTGCTTGCTTTCAGCAAGCTCAAACATCATTTTCTCCCAAATTGACTCTTTTCTCATTCAACATTCATTGACTTTTTCAACATTTCTTCATTGAATTTCTACTAAGTGTTGGGAACTGGGGATACAGTTGCAAGTAAATCACATGTGGTTCCTGACTTCATGGAATTTACAATCTGGGAGTATTGATAGAAGATTACATTTGAGTAAAGTATTAATAGAGGAACATTAAATAAACAAACAAAATTATTCTTAAAATATATAACACCAAGAACTATGATACATATAATGAAGAAAAAGGAAAACAAAGAAATCAGAGTACCCTGGGAGGAAGCTTGCCAACAACATTTAGTTTTCTTTGCTGACATCATGACTGAGTTACTGGGAACAAAATCTCTTTTCTTGGCTGTGGTGTGTACATCTTCCTCCTACACCTTGGCCACTCGTTTCATTCAATGAGAATTTTGGATCTGTCAGTAAACCTATCTGCAGTATAGGCTCCAAAGTTAGATGGCTTCATTTAATCTGGACTCTACCTCATAGCAGCTCTGTGGCTTTGGGCAAGACATGAATGGCTCTGTGCCCCAATTTCCTTGTCTTTAGAATGGGAGATAACAATAGTACTTCCCTCATAGGTTGTTGTATAAATTAAATAAATCAATACACATAAAGCACTTAGAACTTTAGAGCTTTACCTGGTTCACAGTAAAAACTCAATATATGATAAATATATTATCTGCACTTTTTAACATATGAGATATATGAGCACCCATCTTCTCATATAGATACAACATCATATAAATAGAAAAAAAACTTTTTTCCTTGTGATGAGAACTCAGGATTTACTCTCTTAACAACTTTCATTTATAACATACAGCAGTGTTCATTATCTTTATAATGTTGTACATTCTATACCTAGTACTTATTTATCTTATAACCAGAAGTTTGTACTTTTTGATCACCTTCATCGAATTTCCCCTCCCCCAACCCACCACCTCTGGTAACCACAAATCTGATCTCCTTTTTTATGAGTTTGTTTCTTTGGTTGGTTGGTTGGTTTTGAAGTATAACTGACCTGCAATATTGTTAGTTCTTTGTAGACAAGACAGTGATTCAATATTTCTATATATTTCAAAATGATCACCATGATAAGTCTAGCTGCCATCTGTCACCATACAAAGATATTACATAACTGTTGGCTATATTCCCCACACAGTTCATTTCATACCTGTGACTCATTTATTTTTTAATTAAAAGTTCATACTGCTTAATCTTCCTTACCTATTTCTCTCCTCCCCCTATCTCCCTCCCCTCTGGCAACCACCTGTTTTTCCTCTGTACCTATGACTCTCTTTCTTTTTGGTTATGCTTGATCATTTTTTCATTTATTTTTTAGATTCTGCATTTAAGTGAAATCACACAGGGTTTGTCTTTCTCTTTCTGCCATATTTCACTTAGCATAATATCCTCTAGGTCCATCCATATGGTCACAAATGGCAAAATTTCATTCTCTTTTAGGTCTGAGTAATATATATATATATATTATATATATATATATATATATTATATATATATATCATATCATGTCTTCTCTATCCATTCATCTCTTGATGGGCACTTAAGTTGTTTACATATCTTGGCTATTGTAAATAATGCTTCAGTAAGCAGAAGCGTGCATATATCTTTTCAATTTAGTGTTTCATAGTGGCTGCACCAATCTATATTCCCATCTGGTGGACGTAATTGAATATTGGGCTTACTCTTTCCAGATTTGGTTGGGTTACAAAGTGAAAGTATAAATACCAAATTTTAATACTCACTTTACTCTGGGGAATTAAAAGCATGAAAAATGAAAGGGGAATAGTTAGACTTCTATTACCCTGACAGATATATTCCCATGAGTAAGTTCCTAAGAAAAAATTGTGGCCACTGATGGAAACCATAGATCTACAGAAAACTCAAAGCCTATAAACTCTTGTGTTTATATTGGCTAAATCAATACTTATCTATCTTCTTTCCCTATTCCTGTACAGGGTTTGGAAGGAAAAGTGACTCATAATTTCTTTCCAGAGAAATCTTCATCAGTTGCTCAAACTTTTAATGAATATCTATGCTGAAAGTGTCGGCAGAATCTAGTTATACATTGATCATTTTTTTCTTCGCTTTTCCCACTTCTCATAGATCAGACCTTAGGGGATGTGCATTACAGTTATTAAGTTGTCTAGAGATTTTGTGATAAAACTCAATTAACCTGGTGTCCTCACACCATGGAATTCCAGCTGGAGGTTGGTATGAGTAAATATTAACACCTTCATTAAATATTTCCTAATAAAATGACCCTGAATATTATCTGACCCAGGACAACTGCACTTATATTATTTAATAAAATTGTAGTCTATTAAGTGAGAATGACATTGCTACCACTTCAGTCTTGGAACTAGTAGCACTGTTTTTTCATTAATTAAAAGGTCAGTTTATAGATGTAACATTGCTATTGAATGTAAATAATATTCAAGAAATAATAGATTCGAATAAGCAGGACTAGAATTTTATGGCAATATTTATGAATAAATAAAGATGAAAATGCCAATATGATAAAGGATACATTTTTAAATATTTAATCTCTTACCATATTTGAAATTTCCTGAATTTTCTGGTACCAACCATACTTCAGAATTCTATCTCTATTACTATGTGTGAAAAACATATGTACCAGGAACTTAAAGCACTTAAAATCTTAATGAAAAAACTAGACCATCATTATTGGATTCTGTATTTGAATGTTTTCTGTCCATTATCCATAGAGTGCTGTTAATTTTTATAGCCAAACAAGGGTAAGCAACAGCAAAAATTTATGAAATGACAGGTCTTTATATAAATTCATTTATTTCCTATAGTTCTAGTTTGATTTTAAATATTTATTTAAACTCTTATAAATGTAAGTAAACTATAGCAGCAAGTGATATGTGATGTTCTGAAGAATATTAATGCTTAATCACTGGCTCATAAGTGAGAGGAGCAAAGAGTTCCACCATCTACTGATGACACTGTGCACAGAAAAAGCAGAAGTCATACAATATCCATGCCCACAGTGTGACTCAATTTGGCATCAAAGTCAGCATAAAGAAATTTGATATCTGATCTTTTTCAAGGTAATTGCTAAGGCTGTCTTCTCTTCGATGAGAATTAATGTTAATTGTGCAACTTTAGCCTGATACTGTTTTATGAAGCTTGCAAGGATGGATGTAACACTTCAGCGAAGCCAGTCATGTGAAGCATATTTAGAACTGGTTAATAATTTATAAATAACGTGCATCATTTCAATTTGGTTGTCTTCATCTATGGCCGAGGACAGTCTGACAGAGCCTGAGTCACATGGATTCTATGTCTCAACTCAGCACTTTCTTCAAGAAGTATATTATGTGTAAACTTTACAGTGTTTTAGCTGCAGGAGTAAGAAAGGAGTGTAGAGGATGAAATTCACCATTTTTAAAGCACCAAAGTATGGCATCTAATCTGTAGTACTTTTCTTACTGGTGTAAGAAAAATATTTTAACAGCATTGCATTTCTAGTGTTCTCTACATAAGATTGAAAAATAGACATACTTACAGGGTAAAAAATGAAACATAGCTCTAAATTATTTCTAGCACTCCTTTTTAGGTACATTGTATTTGGATTTGAGGTCATAATGACTTCAAATTTGGAGAACTTTATCTCCTTTTCTGAATATTAATGTTCAGTTATATGCACAGATAGATCATGAAAGTTGTTACAACTTAATCTGGGAAGTATATATGCTTTTACTGAAAAAAAAGAAAAGAGAGCTAATTACAGTTCTCATGTATATTTATTTCACTGTTGTCAGAAGTTTTTCTATAGTATTTAGAGGGCAGACAGCAGAAGCAAGAACTACAATCCTGCAGCCTGTGGAATAAAAACTATATTCATAGAAAGATAGACAAGATGAAAAGGCAGAGGGCTATGTACCAGATGAAGGAACAAGATAAAACCCCAGAAAAACAACTAAATGAAGTGGAGATAGGTAACCTTCCAGAAAAAGAATTTAGAATAATGATAGTGAAGATGATCCAGGACCTCGGAAAAGGAAAGGAGGCAAAGATCGAGAAGAGACAAGAAATGCTTAACAAAGACCTAGAAAAATTTAAGAACAAACAGAGATGAGCAGTACAATAATTAAATGAAAAATACACTAGAAGAAATCAATAGAAGAATACTTCAGGAAGAAAAACGGATTAGTGATCTGGAACACAGATTGGTAGAATTCACTGCTGCAGAAGAGAATAAAGAAAAAAGAATGAAAAGAAACAAAGACAACCTAAGAGACTTCTGGGACAACATTAAATGCAACAACATTTGCATTATAGGGGTCCCAGAAGGAGAAGAGAGAGAGAAAGGACCCGAGAAAATATTTGAAGAGATTATATTTGAAAAATTCCTTAACATGGGAAAGGAAATAGCCACCCAAGTCCAGGAAGCACAAAGAGTCCCATACAGGATAAACCCAAGGAGAACCACACCAAGACACCTAGTAATCAAATTGTCAAAAATTAAAGACAAAAATTATTGCAAGCAGCAAGGGAAAAATGACAAACAATATACAAGGGAAGTCCCATAAAGTTAACAGCTGATTTCTCAGCAGAAACTCTAAAAGCCAGAAGGGACTGGCATGATACACTTAAAGTCATGAAAGAGAAGAACTTACAACCAAGATTACTCTACCCAGCAAGGATCTCATTCAGATTCAATGGAGAAATCAAAAGCTTTAGAGACAAGCAAAATCTAAGAGAATTCAGCACCACCAAACAAACGCTAAAGGAACTTCTCTAAGTGGGAAACATAACAGAAGAATAGAACCTACAAAAATAAACCTAAAACGATTAAGAAAATGGTAATAGGAACATACATATCAATAATTACCTTAAAAGTGAATGGGTTAAATGCTCCAAACAAAAGACACAGGCTTGCTGAATCGATACAAACACAAGACCCATATATATGCTGTCTACAAGAGACCCACTCCAGACTTAGGGACACATACAGATTGAAAGTGAGGGGATGGAAAAAAATATTCCATGCAAATGGAAATCAAAAGAAAGCTGGAGTAGCAATACTCATATCAGATAAAATAGACTTTAAAATAAAGAATGTTACAAGAGACAAGGAAGGACACTACATAATGATCAAGGGATCAATCCAAGAAGAAGATATAACAATTATAAATATATATGCACCCAAGATAGAAGCACCTCAATGCATAAGGCAACTGCTAATGGCTATAAAAGAGGAAATCAACAGTGACACAATAATAGTGGGGGACTTTAACACCTCAATTACACCAATGGACAGATGATCCAAAAGAAAATTAATAAAGAAACACAAGCTTTAAATGACACAATAGACCAAATAGATTTAATTGATACTTATAGGACATTCCGTCCAAAAAGAGCAGATTACACTTTCTACTCAAGTGCACATGGAACATTTTCCAGGGTAGATCACATCTTGGGTCACAAATAAACCCTCAGTAAATTTAAGAAAATTGAAATCATATTGAGCATCTTTTCTGACCACAATGCTATGAGATTAGGAACCAATTACAGGGAAAAAAGTAAAAAAACACAAACACATGGAGGCTAAACAATACACTACTAAACAACTAGGTGATCACTGAAGAAATCAAAGAGGAAATCAAAAAATACCTACAGACAAATGACAATGAAAACAAGACGATCCAAAACCTATGGGATGCAGGAAAAGCAGTTCTAAGAGGGAAGTGTATAGCCATACAAGCCTACCTCAAGAAAGAAGAAAAATCTCAAATAAACAATTTAACTTTACATCTAAAGGAATTAGAGAAAGAAGAACAAATAAAACCCAAAGTTAGCAGAAGGAAAGAAATCAAAAAGATCAGAGCAGAAATAAATGAAATAGAAACAAAGAAAACAATAGCAAAGATTAATAAAACTAAAAGATGGTTCTTCGAGAAGATAAACAAAATTGATAAACCATTAGCCAGACTCATGAAGAAAAAGGGGGAGAGGACTCAAATCAATAAAATTAGAAATGAAAAAGGAGAAGTTACAACAGACACTGCAGAAATACAAACCATTCTAAGAGACTACTACAAGCAACTCTATAAAATGGACAACCTGGAAAAATGGACAAATTCTTAGAAAGATATAACCTTCCAAGACTGAACCATGAAGACATAGAAAATATGAACAGACCAATCACAAGTACTGAAATTGAAACTGTGATTAAAAATCTTCCAACAAACAGAAGACCAGGACCAGATGGCTTCACAGGTGAATTCTGTCAAACATTTAGAGAAGAGTTAACACCTATCCTTCTCAAACTCTTCCAAAATATTGTAGAGAAAGGAACACTCCCAAATTTATTCTATGAGGCCTCAATCACCCTGATGCCAAAAGTAGAAAAAGATACTACAAAAAAGGAAAATTACAGACCAATATCACTGATGAATATAGATACAAAAATCCTCAACAAAATACTAGCAAACAGGATCCAACAACTGATTAAAAGGATCATACACCATGATCAAGTGGGATTTATCTGAGGGATGCAAGGATTCTTCAATATATGCAAATCAATCAATATGGTACACCATATTAACAAATTGAAGAATAAAAACCATATGATCATCACAATAAATACAGAAAAAGCTTTTGACAAAATTCAGCACCCATTTATGATAAAAACTCTCCAGAAAGTGGACATACAGGGAAACTACCTCAACATAATAAAGGCCATATATGACAACCCCACAGCAAACATCATTCTCAAGGGTGAAAAACTGAAAGCATTTCCTCTAAGATCAGGAACAAGACAAGATGTCCACTCTCACCACTATTATTCAACATAGTTTTGGAAGTCCTAGCCAAGACAATCAGAGAAGAAAAGGAAATAAAAGGAATCCAAATTGAAAAAGAGGAAGTGAAACTGTCACTGTTTGCAGATGACATGATACTATACATAGAGAATTCTAAAGATGCCACCAGAAAGATACTAGAGCTAATCAATGAATTTGGTAATGTTGCAGGATACAAAATTAATGCACAGAAATCTCTTGCATTCCTATACGCTAATGATGAAAAATCTGAAAGAGTAATCAAGGAAACACTCCCATTTAGCATTGCAACAAAAAGAATAAAATACCTAAAATAAACCTACCTAGGGAGACAAAAGATCTCTATGTAGAAAACTACAAGACACTGATGAGAGAAATTACAGATGATACCAAGAGATGGAGAGATATACCATGTCCTTCAACTCAAAGAATCAATATTGTGAAAATGACTATACTACCCAAAGCAATCTACAGATTCAATGCAATCCCTATCAAATTACCAATGGCATTTTTTATGGAACTAGAACAAAATACCTTAAAATTTGTATGGAGACACAAAAGACCCCGAATAGCCAAAGGAGTCTTGAGGGAAAAAAAACAGTGCTGGAGGAATCAGGCTCCCTGACTTCAGACTGTACTACAAAGCTACAGTAATCAAGACCGTATGGTACTGGCACAAAAACAGAAACATAGATCAATGGAACAAGATAGAATGCCTAGAGATAAACCCACACACCTATGGTCATCTAATCTATGACAAAGGAGGCAAGGATATGCAATGGAGAAAAGACAGTCTCTTCAGTAAGTGGTGCTGGGAAAACTAGACAGCTACATGTAAAAGAATGAAATTAGAACCCTCCCTAGCACCATACACAAAAATAAACTCAAAATGGATTAGAGACCTAAATGTAAGACCTGACACTATAAAACTCTTAGTGGAAAACATAGGAAGAACACTCTTTGACATAAATCACAGCAAGATCTTTTTTGACCCACCTCCTAGAGTAATGGGAATAAAAACAAAAATAAACGAATGGGACCTAATGAAACTTCAAAGTTTTTGCACAGCAAAGGAAACCATAAATAAGATGAAAAGACAACCCTCAAAATGGGAGAAAATATTTTCAAATGAATCAACGGACAAAGGATTAATCCCCAAAATATATAAACAGCTCATGCAGCTCAATATTAAAAAAAAAAAAAAAAAAGAAAGAAAGCCAATCCAAAAATGGGCAGAAGACCTAAATAGACATTTCTCCAACTAAGACATACAGATGGTCAAGAAGCACATGAAAACCTGCTCAACATCACTAATTATTAGAGAAATACAAATCCTAACTACAATGTGGTATCACCTCATACCAGTTAGAATGGGCATCATCAGAAAATCTACAAGCAACAAATGCTGGAGAGGGTGTGAAGAAAAGGGAACCCTCTTGCACTGTTTGTGGGAATGTAAATTGATATAGCCACTCTGGAGAACAGTATGGAAGTTCCTTAAAAAACTAAAACTAGGGCTTCCCTGGTGGCTCAGTGGTTGAGAGTCTGCCTGACGATGCAGGGAACGCGGGTTCATGCCCCAGTCCAGGAAGATCCCACATGCTGTGGAGCGCCTGGGCCTGTGAGCCATGGCCACTGAGCCTGCACGTCTGGAGCCTGTGCTCCACAACGGGAGAGGCCACAACAACGAGAGGCCCATGTACCGCAAAAAATTTAAAAATAAATTAAAAAATTAAAAAAAAAACCCTAAAACTAGAATTACCATATGACCCAGCAATCTCACTACTGGGCAAATACCCAGAGAAAACCATATTTCAAAAAGACACATGCGCCCCAATGTTCACTGTAGCACTATATACAATAGTTAGGTCATGGTAGAAACCTAAATGCCCATCAACAGACGAATAGATAAAGAAGATGTGGTACACATATCCAATGGAATATTACTCAGCCATAAAAAGGAATGAAATTGGTTCCTTTGTAGAGGAATGGCTGGATCTAGATACTGTCATACAGAGTGAAGTAAGTCAGAAAGAGAAAAAGAAATGTTGTATATTAACGCATATATGTGGAACCTAGAAAAATGTTACAGATAAATCGGTTTGCAGAATCAAAATTGAGACACTGATGTGGAGACCAAATGTATGGACACCAAGGGGGGAAATCGGGGTGGGGGCAGGGGAGCGTTGCTGTGATGAATTGGGAGATTGGGATTGACATGTGTACATTGATGTGTATAAAATGGTTGACTAATAAGAAACTGCTGTATAAAAAAATAAAGAAAGTTAAATTCTGAAAAAGAGAATTCTATAGTATTTGGATGATGTCTCTTTAAATTACCAAAAGCATAATGTGTGATTGAATTAAATTTATATTTCTTTCATAATATGAATACTGTTTTCCAATCACAGGAAATTAGTAAGGGCAAGGGCTAGTTATGTAATATAACCAAATTAATTTAGTGATTAAAGAATTCCCTCTTGTTTGGGGTAAAGTTTCCATGAAGTTCTAACTTTGTAATGATTATATTAGCTTTTTCTTCCTATTCTCTGTGTGCTTAAATAGGTTAGATAGTACTTAATAATAAATCAAATAAAACTGAAATTAGTTAGCAATAAATACTACAACTAAAAAAATTATAACACTAAATGCCTTTCTCTTATGTTTCTGAAAATATTCTATGGGAAAGTTATGTTTTCATTATATGCAGTGATGTGAAAAAGTAAACATATATGTCCAGTGTTTCTATGATGCAGTATAGACCCTAGAATCTATAAAATATGGATGCACTCAGTCCATTGTGGATTTAGTGATGGAATTCAAGGTGGCCAATTACATCAGTGGAATTTTAGATAGCTAAGAATAATCTTGAATTGTGAGGGCTACATAGGCACACATAATGCATTTGTGTGATTTAGCATTTTTTCAGTATATACAAAATGATCAGCAATTATGTATCCCAAATTGAAAGGTAACTACGGAAATACATAAAGCAATAAAATGTATAATCTTTGCCTTCAAAGAGTTCTTACAATCTAAGAGCAGAGTAATGTAAATTTCAGGGAAACCAGTTTATAATCATGAAATTTGAACAAAATTCAGTCTGACACTGATAGACACTCAGAAAAAAACATAATCATGGTTTTTGAGTAAATGTCTTCACAAGGTTTAGTTTTATTGTTTTTTTGTTTTTTGAATAGAGGATGCCTGGGAAGTGATTTTTACACTTTCATAGGCTAGAAGCCATACAGTAGTAAGAGGGAACAATGACACCCTCCCTCATTAAGAAAATAAAGGTTTCTCTCAGGCCAGGTGGAATCCTCACTCCACATGGGCACTGTCTTGGGTAGACATATGTCTCTGTAAGGAAGCCAGTAGGGTCCAAGGAAACTTCACCTTCCCACTTGGGTGGGCATGCCAGCTCCTGCTTTGTGCAGCTGCTCTGAGAAAGTCAATTTCCTTATATTTTACAGTTAAAGACATCCCCATGTTTATCTTCTTCAGCTGTTGGTTATTGCCTTTCCAGTGATCACAGTCTCATTGTGATGCCCAAACCACAAACCACAATATTAAAAAAAGACTGAAATAGGTGCATGATAGGATTACTCTTCAATCTAACTTGTTTGGGAACACCTAGGAAGATGCAGTTGATACCAATCAAAAAGTGTTTGGCACTAGATGTGAAATTTGAATTGAGCTTTGGTCATATGTTATAAATGGAAAATCAGCATTTTGGAAATTTGTTCATGATTTTTATTTTGCTACTTAGCACAGGAAAAAATTGCTGGGAATCCCTTCAAGGGGAATTTTTTTTTTTTTTTTTCGGTACGCAGGCCTCTCACTGTTGTGGCCTCTCCCGTTATGGAGCACAGGCTCCGGATGCGCAGGCTCAGCAGCCACGGCCCACGGGCCTAGCCGCTCCGCGACATGTGGGATCTTCCCAGACCGGGGCACAAACCCGTGTCCCCTGCATTGACAGACAAACTCTCAACCACTGCGCCACCAGGGAAGCCCCAAGGGGAATTTCTTATTGAAGTCCCCAAATGACCTCATTATAAGGCAATTTTTCTTCAAAGGCAGTACCACCACATACTGGAATATGTGGAAACTGTACAACAAACAGCAATTTCTTCAAAGAAGAGCTCAAAAGATAATTTCTCAATGACAATTTAGCAAAGTTATGTGAATTCTCATTTAACAGAAGAAATAACTGCAAATCACTTAAATTCACTTATCTGCAGTGGTTGTAGTATTCTAGCCTTAACTGACAGCTCATTTGTTCTATTTACTGAGTTAAATAATGATAAAGACATCGGACAGGCTAAAATCTTGCAGCCTGATTCAGAATGTCACTCTCACCTTCAGTGCCTCCACATCTGCTTCATCTGTGGCACTTATTCAATATCTAGCAAACTCTATTTCCAGAAAGCAACTCCCAAGTGTGGAATTGCTATCTTTCAGGTTTTTACAGATCACAAGCTCTACTACTTTCCAACTCGAAAGTTTTACTTACATATGAATGAAGTTTCGAAGGAATAGGCATCTGGTACCTCTCTAAATCTTCAAGTGTTCACTCCTTTTGGTATGGCAATACCATTTATTCTTTTGGTATTGCCTTCAGGATCAGAAGGGTCCTTCTCTTATTAATCATGTGCTCACTGTAGAATCAGAATTATCTCTTATCTTGCTACCCATAAGTATACTTTTTGCAAAAACCAAGAGACACTGATGTTTTCTCATTTGAGGTACAGACAGATATATCAACAGAAACATATGCTTATTTTTTGTTTTGCTTGAAATAAACTAAGATCAGTTTATAGATGTTCTCCTAATTTTTCTTTAATATTATGATTTTTTTTTTTTTTTTTTTTTGCGGTACGCGGACCTCTCACTATTGTGGCCTCTCCCGTTGCAGAGCACAGGCTCCGGACGCGCAGGCTCAGCGGCCATGGATCACGGGCCCAGCCGCTCTGGGCATGTGGGATCTTCCCGGACCGGGGCACGACCCCGTGTCCCCTGCATCGGCAGGCGGACTCTCAACCACTGCGCCACCAGGGAAGCCCAATATTATGATTTTTTTATCCTGTCACAAATGTTCTTCAAAATCATTTTATTGCCTACAAAACATTCCCAATGATGTGTTTTACTTTAATTTATTTAACTATGTTCTTGTAATTAGATTAATTTATCTGTAATATACAGGTTTTCTTTGCTATTGGAAAGTAGAGCATTCCTCTGAGGCCTTTCATAAGCCAAAATGGTGTAAAGTGAAGAAGCAATTACCTTAGGACACATCTTGCTAACGGATATACAAAGCAAATCGAGATAAAGCACAGACACTCACAGACACAATTCAAAGCTGTGGCGACCTGATGCTAAGATGCTGCGTGTAGTTCCCAGGCAAGGAGCTTGGGGGTGCCACTCTCAATGCTCTGGGTGCACTGCCTCTATAACTGCTAGTCTCAATGCAAGACAAATGCTGACTGCCATTTTCTCTTTTTGAATTTTTTTGCAAAAGTGAAAATATTCAGATATCTTTTCTGCTAGTGAAAACAACTAGTAATGTGAGTCTTTTGTAAAAGCAAAGTGGCATAAAGCGAACTTTCTCAAAGCAGGGGATATCTGTATAGTAATGCAGGAATATCTTTGTACATAAATCTTTGTGTGACTAATAATTTCCTTAGAAGAACATCGTAGAGGTGGAATTTCTGAATTTGAAAATAGTTCTGGCTAGGATTTTTTTCTCGGAGATTTGATTTAATTATACTCCTGCTAGCATCATAAGACAGCAGTAATTTTTAACATTTCATTATAGTATTTTTATTCCATTTTATCAGATGATTGCAATGTTAATTATCCTTTCAAATATGATAGTGGAAAATCCTATTTCATCAATTCCTTAGACATGCATTTTTGTTATGAGTTTATACACTTCATTTTTTCATATGTACATATTTCCTTATAGAATGTTTTATAAAATAGTTATCCTTTTTTCCCTATTGAGTTGTGATTTATTTTCCATGATTCTTAAAAGCATTTTTTGCATTATGATCATTAATTATTGCATTTGCTGTAGTGTTCATTTTAACTTGATGATAATGTGCTATAGAAATAAAATTGACATTTTTATGTAGGCAAGTTTATTGATTATTTTCTTTATGGTTCACCTTCCTTACTTTTTCTTTCTTTCTTTCTTTCTTTCCTTCTTTCTTTCTTTCTCCTTTTTAATTTCTTTTTTAATTTACTTGTGACAATTTTAAGAATCCAGATGTAGAAATATTAGTCAGATTGGTCCTAAAAACAACACATATATTTAGTTTTCTTTGAGCTTTTTCAAATGCTAATTTAAAAGAAATTTCATATTAGCCTAAGATGATGCAAGTTTTATTTATTATTTTTTCAGAAGAAGGGGGCAACAAATTTTTAACTACTATTGTAAAGTTCAAAAATTTTTAGAATATCTAACAGGTGATATTGATTTCTTTTATTCTTATGTCAGGTAAAAAAATTTGCCTGGGTTAAAGAAGACTGATTCACCATGGGATGGAGAAATTCAGTGAATATTTAATCCAAATTAATAAAAAATGAATTTAAACCAAACCCACAGGCCAAAAAATACATTTAAACTGCACTATCTAAGAAGAACCTTTCGAGACCAGTGTGGCCCCATGTGGTTTTACAGTAAAGGCAAACCTGCTTTACAAAACAATGCTTAAAAATCTGTATTATCAGGGACATCTTACATGCTGTCAAAATATTTCTTATTTAAATTTTATTTGAGATTGTCACTGAGCTCACTTAACACCTTAGTGCTGAACACACTTAGTTGTGGCTACAAGTTTTAATTTCATGACAATGCAAAAAATTCTGACTTTTTGGATGACATTTTTCTTTCTTTTTTCTTAATGATACTTGGTCAGTAGCTAAGGCTCAGTGACATTTATCAGCTACCTAATTAAAATGTAGACTCTTTTATAATAATTGCAAATGTGACCTTCATTTGTGTATTTTGATAGCTAGCATGTTTAGCCAAATGTCACAAAGAACCCTAATCCATTCTTTCCCATAGTGTTTAATTATATCATATTGAAAGCGTTCATTCTTCAGTTACCATGGTTTATGAAATCACACTGCTTCCCTAGGGAGTGGGGAGCTATATTTCCAATGCCGTAATGAGCAGTGATTGCAAGGCTGTGTCTACAAACTGCCAAAACAACTAGCTGAAAAGTGAAAATTCATTAAATTAACAGGTAGGTTTGCCTTCATGATGCCAAACAATATCTCTGATTTGTTTTTCTCTATACAGATAAGGGATTCACAGACATAGGCTCAATTGTTTTGGTTTTCCATAAAAACAGCCCAGATCTCTCCTCTCACTTTTCAGATCTTTATATTTAATTGCCAGATGAATTCTCTTCCCGAATGTTCCACAGATATTTGCCACTTTACCCAATCTCCATACTTTCCAAGTCCTACCTTCTCCATACACATTAGCACTGCTCTAGTTAACTCTCTTCTCCTAAATTCTCCCTGGATCCTTCCAGTCCATGCTCCACAATTTCATGAAAGTCATGTTTGTAACACAGAAATATGATCGTGGTACATGCCTGCCAAGGCAAAGCAAACCTTTAAACCTTCAAGGCAAAGCAAACTTTTCTTCTGAGAGAGAAGGCCCTTCTTATCTATTTGTCCAAATTCATAAATTCTCTTTTCTGTCTTCCTTCTCTGAAATTTTAATCGATCAATAATGAATTATCTACAGTTTCTCAAAGGAATCAGACCATATTTCCTTTTCAGCCTTTGTACTTGCTCTTTTCCTACTGCTGTTGTGTTAATTATGAAGCAATGAATAGTTTATAAAAACATAATTTTGGGGATGTTCCATTTATACATAACTCATCACTGTTATCATAGAACTAAAGGTTAATTAAACATTTTATCTTAGTTTATAAAATATAATTCGAATTCAAAATAGAATCAAACACATTTAATATATCCATTTACTTTTTATTATATGCTTTAAAAAATATTTTAATACTCCCATATTAAGAGATTTTATCTGTATTAAACAAATATTGTAGGATTGATGTAAAGAATTTTGTTCTCTTGAAACTATACTTTGCATGTAGTTATGAGATTATAAATATACAATTAAATCTATCACAGCGTCAAAGTGTATAGTTTACTAAGACTTTTTTACCTTACAAAACACATGTCCATGTAATAATGTTTGGGTGAACACATAGAATTGGGATAATAGATATGTTAGGTGTAATTTTAGAGTTTAAAATGTATTTTTGAAGAGCAGCAACAATCTAACATTTTTTAGTAAGTTGCACTATTCCCAAATGTCACAGTATTGCTTTATAAAACAGCTGAGACAAGTTTAGATTTTCACTAAAAGCAGAGATATTTTGCAAACTAGGGCATACATTTAGTCAATTCATTTTTCTTTGGTCAAGTTATCAAAATATTTGCCCCAAAGGATGTATTTACCATATTGTAAACAATATTAAATTCTTAGCCACATTTAAGTTTGTTAATTATTCTTCTGATTCAATAAAGTGTAACTATATAGAGGAGAGACTAACAACTTTGGGTAAAAGTAGAAGTCTGAGGGCATTTTTTACTCAGATGTTTTCTAATGGATGCTGCCATTATATTTTCATGGCATGGGTGAAGGAAAAAGATTTCAAAACCCCAGATAACAGCTTGCCCAGTTTCTCATCTCAAGAGTGGAAACTTGTTACATTGTGGTTGGGGAACTACCATGGTGTGACCTGATGGGTGGAAGACAATATATTTAAGAGATAAAATGTTTTAATCGGTGTAATAGTCCAACACTAAAAAAATGTTTTCCAAAATACAACATAAAATTATAAGAATTTCATCAAATCTAGAAGAAATCTTATACAGTTTTTTGGAAACAAAGTAAGAAATGATTATTCCATCCCATTAATTCTACAGCAAAGTGTACAAGGTTTTGTTGATAATTTCCTTACTCAGTGTGCTGTATTCTATAATTTACATTACTGCTTGTAACAATATTTCTGAAGACAATTTCTGACTCTTCAAACCTATTTTTCTCAAGCTCAAATCCCAACTCTGTTGTTCATTACCTACCTGATATTAGATAAATAACTGAATCTCTAATTATCTGTCAAATCAGGATAATATCAGTTACTTCACAATGGCTGTTCTGAAGATTGAGATAATATATATGAATTGTCAAGTACCTTGTCTGATACAAAATAGGAAGTTTAGGGCTTCCCTGGTGGCACAGTGGTTGAGAGTCCACCTGCCAATGCAGGGGAAGTGGGTTCGTGCCCCGTTCCGGGAAGATCCCACATGCCGTGGAACGCCTAGGCCCGTGAGCCATGGCCACTGAGCCTGCGCGTCTGGAGCCTGTGCTCCGCAACGGGAGAGGCCACAACAGTGAGAGGCCCGCGTACCACACACACACACACAAAAAAAAACCACACAAAATAGGAAGTTTAAATTGTATCATGGTCATTCTTTTTATTATTGTTACTAAATCTAATAGTATTGTACTACAAAAACTGGAAATTAAAATCAGTGTGAAATATATGTACTGATTCTTCAAAGTAATGTGGAACTATTTCTTATAATTATTTTTGCATTCTTAGGAAAGTAGAGATTCTCAGGTTAATTAGCACTATTTGAGGGAGGTGTTAGATTTTATATCATAATATTAAAGAAAAGGTTTAAAAAAGAAAACATTAAACCACTAAATTTTGGGAGGTCTTTAACTGAAAATTTTAGTCAGAAAGTGATCTAATATATACTATTCAAAGATCTCTGCTGATGAAATCTGAAATTGAGCTCCATTATTAAAAGTATTCCCTACCTCTAAAATAGGTTTTTCAGAACTAAAAGATTAAAATATATATATACATGACATAATTGAATTCTTTTCTACCTCTATTGAGGAGAAATTTAATCTGGCCAAGAGGTGGTTGAATAAAAATTTGAATAACTACAGTTCCTAGTAATAGTTATTTTATGTGTTTTCTCACAGGAGTCCTTAGCAGAATCTGCATAAGCGGTAAGCCTCTTGTCTGCTGCAATAATATAAAAAGTTGAATTAACGCCCCCACAGGGCCTACCACAGTGCTTTGTATGTGGTCAGTTGAAGATAAGTATTGTTGAGTAGAAAAGAAACCTAAAAGCCAAAAGAATGATTGTTTTTTCTATAATTTCTCATTAAAAATAATAATATAAGAAAGATAATTTGCTAATGAGCCCTATAGTAAATTAAAGAGACAGTCCTATAGCTGTGTAAAAATTTTTATATCCATATAAGTCTTACCTTTTAAAGTACTTGCTTCTATTGGTGATACTGGCTTTTACTGCGAAAGACAGTTTTTGAACTCCTATTTTGAAATGGCCTCCATAGACTTATGAGTTTATAGCTATCCACTGTTAAAAAAACAGCTTTATTTACAATAATAAAAAGCAGTGAAACTTAATGAGTGGATAGTATTCATTAAAGGAGAAATTTGGAGTGAAAAATATTGAGATTAGGAGAACGGAAAATAAATTATATCGGGGAAACCATACAAACTTTCCAAATCAGGGAGACACAGAAGGAATCACAGAGAAAGAACTGGAAGAGAGACCTGGGAGATAAATCAAGGCAGAGATATGGAAGGTTTTGCATTCTTTTGACCATGGAAGTGAAATGAGCTAAGAAGATAGAGGGAGTTTAGCCAAGTTATGTTAAGATTTCAGTAAAAGCTGTTTAATTTAGACATCATCCCTAGTTGCTCCAACATTATAATGAAAAAAACCACATTAAAATGGAATCATATCTGCCTATGGTCTTTTAGTTCCATATTTTTGCAAAGGTTGGGGATAAGTTCTTTGAGGATAAGTTCTTTAGGGATAAGTCATATAGAATGAGATCATGAGTGAAAATTTGAGTTATGTATTAAAGTCTTAATTATAGGTATAATGCATATGTGATTTATTTTTCTACTGGCTCTAGACAAAGTTATAATTTTTGAAAACCAGTTATTAACAACATAGCACAGTGTGTGCCTCTGTTTCATAAAAACAAACAATGAATTAAACCCACATTCAGAGGGCATCAATTTTATTCAAAGATTTTAGCACAAATGTTCACAAAGTTAAAGTATTATTTTTCTATTATAATAAAATCAGGCGTACAATGAAATAGAAAGGCAAACTTTTCTTAAAATTTTAAAATTGCTCATATTTCAGAGTTAGTCCTCATAGTGAGCTCTTTTAGGCTACATTCAATGATATTCCTTTGATGTGGATTCAATCTTACTGCTCTTTTGAATATTTTGCTAAATAAGTTGAGAGTTCCAGTCTTAAGATCCAACACACCAACTCATGCTCATCCCATCCTTTATTCACACATTTCTAATTTAAAATGTTTTTTAAATGCCTTTCCTTTCCACCCAGCTAAACTCAACATCTCATCTAAGCCCAGTTCTAATTATCCTCACTTGATGAAATCTTTCGTTATTATTAGCCGTATTCTTCTCTTACCGTGAACATCCTCAGCATTGGTAAATAATATGTTATCATAGCTTTGTTCACATGTTTCGTAATATGTAAAGAATTAATAATACATATCTGTCAAGAGAAAAGAGGATTGCATACTTAAGGCATAATTAATCCCCCCAAAAGAAACCAAAATTATAAGAAGGAGAACTTTAAGACAATAGTTATGGAAAGTACCAGTAGTTTATCCACAACATAAGAGAAAAGGCAATGTTGGCAAAACATTTTTAAGGATCATGGAAATTCCTGTAATATCTATATTCAGATTCCTTCTGTCTTAAGAAACCACCTTCTCGCTCTCCACACATATACTTCAAGGAACTGGGGAAACTGAATGTGGGGAGGGAAGGATCAATGTACCATGAAAATATGTTCTAGAATATAGTGAGGGTCCTGCATAAACAGGTGGCAGCTGAGCTGTCTGCTGCATCAACGAGGATGAAGGTAAAGATAAAGGGGTTGTGGTGCATTGCACGGCCTCAGCAAGGTTATAGTCCTGCATAGTTTGCTTTTTTTTGCCATGTGCAGAGATTTTGTTCTTGCTGCATATTGATGTAGTAAGAACTTCCTTTGAGCGGTAAACTGTTTACACGTAGCTGTCAGATGTTTTGATTAAGTAACTTATCCTTTATGCCTTGGTTTCATCATCTGTATGGTAGGAATTATAACCCTGTTCTTTATAAGGTTGCTTTGAGAATTTGAAGGAAAAAAAATACATGTAAAGCACTTGAACCAGAAATAATGCTTGGCATACAGAAAGCAGGCAAAAAATCTCAGCTATCACCATTATTATTCTAAAGGAAGCTGGGAATTTACCAGTCTACTGCCAAGTTAACTTTGAATCAGATTGTGAATCACACATTCTAAGTAAGTGTGACCAAAGAATGATTGCCAGTTTATTTGGCTCCATACGAAGGCGAATTTGGAAGTCCTAGTGTTGTATTCAGAAGACAGTTTAGTTTACAACTACTCTAAATGAAATAGATCCAAAATTCTTTTTCTCACATCTAAATTCAGCTTGAATTATAGAGAATATGAACGAATATCTTGTTCAAGAGTGATGCGCTCAATTATTTTATTTTATTTTTCTGTTGGCCTAAAGTCTGCAGATTAAAAAAATGCAGAAATAATTTACAAAAACAAACTTTTTTTCTGCATGTGTATATGTTTATAGATTTAAAGTATTCACAATGCAATATTAAACTGACTAAGATTAAAGAAATGCTTTAAGAAGTTGGATTTAGTGATGAGAAGGTAATAGGTATTTTTATTTTCTCATGAGACCTAAAATGGTAGTTTTATTTTGTTTTGTTTTATAGTCTCTCCTCTTCAGCTGGATATTGAGAGTAATGACATATCTACCTATCCAGAATTATTTGAGACTGAGCCAAAAAAAACTTATAAAATTAATTTCTAAATCTCTTTATACATTTATCAAATAAAGACTTAAAACCATTGAGATTAATTTCAAAAAATTTCAAAAAATAGTGAAACATTAATTTAGTTGTTTTTGAACTCTCCATTCTTCAACTCCATGCAAAAATAATAATTTTAATTATAATAATATATTTAATCATTTTTTCATTTATTACCGGCCCTTGGAGAAGTTCTCAGGTAGCATAACAAAATATTTTCTCAATTAGGGTCTTAACCTATAGTGAACTTTAGTTTGGCTGCCTCTTTGTGACACATAATCACAATAACTATGGATAAGAAGAGGAGATTAAGTTATTTTTATAGCATTCAAGAGAGTAGTTATTTGTCTCCACAATTTAATGTGGGTTAATAAGATCAAGCCACCACTCCTAGAGCAGAGGCATACAAGCTTTTATTCATCTACTCCAATGTAAATGTATATTAGTATTTTTTAAAGAATACAATAGATAGGGCTTCCCTGGTGGTGCAGTGGTTGAGAGTCCGCCTGCCGATGCAGGGGACATGGGTTCGTGCCCCGGTCCGGGAAGATCCCACATGCCGCGCAGCGGCTGGGCCCATGAGCCATGGCCACTGAGTCTGCACGCCCGGAGCCTGTGCTTTGCAACAGGAGAGGCCACAACCGTGAGAGGCCCGCGTACCACAAAAAAAAAAAAAAAAAAAAAAAAAAAAAAAAAAAAAAAAAAAAAAAAAAAAAAGAATACAATAAATAGAAAGATTGTTAGATGCTCATAAATATGAATTTATTTAAGCATATAGAATAGTAAAAACAATAGTTTAATTAACTCTGGTTTTAGAATAAAACAGACATAGACATACCTAATCATTGCTCATTGCTCAAGATAATAATATTTCTCAGTATTTAATAGACTCAGCTAAACAAATCTGAAAACCTGTATGGTGTATTCATCAGAACCTATCCAAAAACTCTTCCCAGAAATCCATCACTGATTAAGAGTCTCATATTTGATTTCAACAGTTTTGTGAAGGAGATTATTCTAATAGAAGGCCAGGTTGATCCCACGGTTGCCCAAGATTTGAACATTGCTTTTGGCAAGATGCTTTGGTTTGCAAGGAAGAAAATTTTCAACTCAAGCTGAATTAACCAATAAAGCCATATATGGTTATACAATTTAAGATACTAGGGATCCAGCTGGTATGAGGGTATTTTATTAGGGCTGCTTAACAATGTCACAGAAAACCCAGTTACTATTTCTTTGTGTTTGATGGTGCTGTCAGTTAACAAATTGCGTTCACATATATTATTATATATAATCTGTATAACAACTGAGTATGGAGTGATTATGTATACTTGTATATACATATGCAAAAGCGATCCGTGAACTATAAAATGTCATATAAATGCAAGATGATATAATTAGCATTATTATTGTTACTCAGTTTGAAATGTTTTGGCAGTAAAAATCAACTGTGCTACACCTGAGGTTTCCTTAGCATTCAAAGGAGGGACATTTGAAATTCTCAATTCAGAAACATATCTTCGGTAACCACACATTTACTACTCTAGTAGAACAAAATTGTCAAACACATTTTTGTTTTTTGTATTTTCTCTTGAGAATTAACACTTTTTGATTGAACTTGCAAAAATATTGCCATATATCTCTAAGAAGCAGTTTTTTTGGTTTTTTGGTTTTTTGCGGTATGCGGGCCTCTCACTGTTGTGGCCTCTCCTGTTGCGGAGCACAGGCTCCAGACGCGCAGGCTCAGCGGCCATGGCTCACGGGTTTAGGCGCTCCGCGGCATGTGGGATCTTCTCGGACCGGGGCACGAACCCGTGTCCCCTGCATCGGCAGGTGGACCCTCAACCACTGCGCCACCAGGGAAGCCCATAAAGCAGTTTTTCAGTAATGGAAAAATTCCGTTGCAAGTTATAAGTTTCAAATACGTCCTTTTTGAAATTGAGACCATCTTGTGGCATCATTTATTTCTTCAGTTTTGCATTGTACATTCATAATTTATTTGTCAGACAAGTTCATTTAGTACTAAATTTCATGGTTAAAGGTAAAAAAAAGTGCATTTTTTTTTTATGAAAAAGGGCTTTCATTTCTGTGAAAAAGAAATGCAAAACTTTTCTATCTATGTGCAAAAATGCAAATATCCATGGGCAATATGTAAATGTGTTATTTAAAGGACATGATGAACTTCAAAATACATTCTTGCCTTATTGTAAACCTTACATTTCTTGAATATAAAATTGTCAAAAGTATAAATATTGCAGTGATTGTAATATTCACTGTGATAAATAGCTGCTCAGTTTGACACCTTTAAAGTTATAATTAACACCATCAAAATCTGGCTACCTAGAAAGTTGAATAGTAGTTGTTCCACTGAAGGAGAACATTCTAAAAGCAAATAAAATTTTTAAAACTGAACATAATATTTTAGTTAAAAATGGATACTTTCCTGAAAGAACACAGTTTCCTAGAGAAAGCAGGAATTTTGCTCATACCTTATCTTCATTTTGGATACCAAGCTGTGCTCAGTACTTGAGCTTAAATAGGCACTGAAAGCAGGTCAAAGTAGTAAAGTTATAAGATATTACTTTTAGCAGGCTCTTCTGAATTTGTTTTTAATTGGTCATTGAGCTTCCTGTAATAAAATATACACCCCAACTCTTCCCCTGTGAAGAAACAAAATTTTTCTATGTGAATTGATGGGCTTCTGTCCAGTAGAGGGCACTGCTGTATATTTATCCAAGCCGTACTTGGCCATTAAAACTTGAAAATAAAATTTTACAGGACAAATGCTTTTTTGTGGATTATCATAATGAAGAAATTGGGATCACAGAGGAAAGTAAGGAGAGAGAAAGGGAAAGGACATTGAGAATAACATTTTACCTTTAAATAACAATATTAATATATATTTTAATGTCAGTATGAATTGTTTAAAAATTTCTAGCCACTTTCTTTTCCCCAAAGAAGACCTGGGAGAATTAAAACACATTTGACAACAATAGAGAAAACAATGATTTTAGAGAGAATTTTTTTATATAAATGGCTTGTAAAAATTTGGCATTAATTTTGAAATTGAATTATTATAGTTAACACTTAAATACTCTTACCTACTGAAAAATTTTCCCTGACATTTCTACCTCTCATGAGAATATTAGTTTCTTATTCTGTGCCCGACAATGTGGCTCTTTTAGTTTGTATAGTTATGTACATGCTCTAGGGCTCTGCTAAATTGTGGCTTTTATGAGGTGAGACTCCTCTTATTATTCTACCAATGCTTGGAACAGAGTGTTCGCTCAACTAATATGAATTGAAGAAATGACCAAGGGGTTAATTAACAAAAATGAAAATCATTTCAAGAGCAGGCAAGGTTTTTACTTAGAATGCCAAATGAGCAATTAAAATATAAATTCTGTGAAAAGGTATAACTAAGGGGACTATTGAATTTTCGCCAAATAACCCTGAATATAGACAGATGCAAATGATTCATTATCAATACATATTCTGATATTTTGCTTATTGTATTTTTATTTAGGATTTTAAGGAAGATTTTTCTTTCCATGTTCTTGACTTTTTCTCTTAATGGAATGCCAAACAGAGAAAAAAGATAATAAAGAAATAATCCCTCCTATGAAAACTTCATTTAAAATAGATTAATACTTAGCACTATAAATTACCATAATGTGAAGCAGCAACTCAAAATTCTACTTGTAAAATACACACAAATATGATATATATACATATATAGATTGAAATCTATCTATTATGCACATGTCCAAAGGAAACTACTTTTAAAACCTATGATTGCATCCAGTATGATAATTTTTTAAATAATTCTTAAAATTATTTTTATGATTTAGCTATGATATGATTTAGCTCTTATATGATTTAGCTATGTTTTTAAAATTGTTGGGTTTTTCTTAGATAAAATCACTTTGGTAGATGAAACACAGATCACTATATGCATTCATGTTCCTTTAGCTAGATTAAATATTAACCTACTTTCATTTACAAAATGACATGAGTCATTCTGAATAGTCTGACCAACAGATATTTAATCAACCCAACAATTTATTTCTAGGATATCTGCATCTCAGAGGTTTTATATCATTCTGCATGGCTTTTTATTTTTAAAGGACAATAAAAAAATTATAAATGAAAATGGCCATATTAAAAAAACAAGACGTTTTACTCCCCAATGTCATTGGAAATGGGAGACTATGCTAGCAGAAAATATGAAAATGTTATCACTCAAGGGCAAATCTTTTCACAGCCAAGCACCACAAAAATGGCACAGTAAAATCACTCAGTGTGGCCACAACAATCAGTTTGGATAGACTTAGCTACAGAGCATCTAAAGAGATGTAGAGGATTGGCCACAACTCCTTTCTGATGGCTCTGCCAAAACATGGTTAATTTATTTCAGCTCTATAGGCATGATCCAAGATAAAGTGACACTCAAGCCATTTAAAAATACATCCCCAAATAAATGTCTTAAAAATGCAGCCAAATCACCAGGAAATAGATAGTTGGGTTATTGATATTTTTAAAATAAAGTTATTTTCCTTATTTTATATTTGAATAAAATGGCTTTAATGAAGTATCTAGAAAGTAGATTTATTATGGACAGCAAGAACAGACTCATGTTCCTTATGGAACTGAAATCTTGCTTATTTACAGAGACGAATGGCATTACACAACATAAGAAGTTACAGGGAAGGGCTTCCCTGGTGGTGCAGTGGTTGACAGTCTGCCTGCCGATGCAGGGGACATGGGTTCGTGCCCCGGTCCGGGAGGATCCCACATGCTGCGGAGCGGCTGGGCTCGTGAGCCATGGCCGCTGAGCCTGCACGTCTGGAGCCTGTGCTCTGCAATGGGAGGGGCCACGACAGTGAGAGGCCTGCCGATCGCAAAAAAAAAAAAAAAAAAAAAAAAAAGAAGTTACAGGGAAGAGTAAAGCAAAGAAGTAAATGCAGGGAAAAATGGACAAAAAAGATGATCACCAAAGATTGCCTACCCCAGGCTCCCTTTGGGACAGTTAGGGAGACAATTAAGCTTCATAGCTCTCTTCCAGTCCCTCCCTTCAGGAAGCTTCCACAAGCCTTTTAGATAGCCTCATCCACCAGAGGGAAGACAGCAGAAGCAAGAAGGACTACACTCCTGCAGCCTGTGGAAAGAAAACCACAACCACAGAAACACAGACTAAATGAAAAGGAAGAAGACTATAAACCAGATGAAGGAACAAGATAAAACCCTAGAAAAACAACTAAATGAAGTGGAGATAGGCAACAAAACAAAGAAAACAGTAGCAAAGATCAATAAAACTAAAAGCTGATTCTTTGAGAAGATAAACAAAACTGATAAACCTTTGACCAGACTCATCAAGGAAAAGAGGGAGAAGACTCAAATCAATAAAATTAGAAATGGAAAAGGAGAAGTTACAAGGGACAACACAGAAATACAAAGCATCATAAGACACTACTACAAGCAACTCTATGCCAATGAAATGGCCAACCAGGAAGAAATGAACAAATTCTTAGAAAGGTATAACCTTCCAAGAAACCAGGAAGAAATAGAAAATATGAACAGACCAATCACAAGTGATGAAATTGAAACTGTGATTTAAAATCTTCCAGCAAACAAAAGTCAGGGGCCAGATGGCTTCACAGGTGAATTCTATCAAACATTTAGGGAAGAGCTAACACCCATCCTTCTCAAACTCTTCCAAAAAATTGCAGAGGAAGGAACACTCCCAAACACATTCTATGAGGCCACCATCATCACCCTGATACCAAAACCAGACAAAGATATTGCAAAAAGAGAAATTTGTCGACCAATATCACTGGTGAATATAGATGCAAAAATTCTCAACAAAATACCAGCAAACAGAATCCAACACATTAAAGGGACCATACACGACGTTCAAGTGGGATTTATCCCAGGAATGCAAGGACTCTTTAATATATGTCAATCAACCCATGTGACCCACCATATTAACAAATTGAAGAATAAAAGCAATATGATCATCTCAATAGATGCAGAAAAGGCTTTAGACAAAATTCAACACGCATTTATGATAAAAACTCTCCAAAAAATGGGCATAGAGGGAACCTACCTCAACATAATAAAAACCATATAAAACAAAGACACAGCAAACATCATTCTCAATGGTGAAAAACTGAAAGCATTTCCTCTAAGATCAGGAACAAGACAAGGATGTCCACTCTCCCCACTATTATTCAACATAGTTTTTGAAATCCTAGCCATGGCAATCAGAGAAGAAAAAGAAATAAGAGGAATACAAATTGGAAAGAAGAAGTAAAGCTGTCACTGTTTGCAGATGACATGATACTCTACATAGAGAATCCTGAAGATGTCACCAGAAAACTCCTAGAGCTAATCAATGAATTTGGTAAAGTTGCAGGGTACAAAATTAATGCACAGAAATCTCTTGCATTTCTATATACTAACAATGAAAGATCAGAAGGAGAAATTAAGGACACAATCCCATTCACCATTGCAACAAAAAGAGTAAAAAACCTAGGAATAAACCTACCTAAGGAGACAAAAGGCCTATACTCAGTAAACTATAAGACACTGATGAAAGAAATCAAAGGTGACACAAATGGATGGAGAGAAATACCACGTTCTTGGATTGGAAGAATCTATATTGTGAAAATGACTATACTACCAAAAGCAATCTACATATTCAGTGCAATCCCTATCAAATTACCAATGGCATTTTTTACAGAACTAGAACAAAAAATCAAAAAAATTGGATGGAAACACAGGAGAACCCAAATAGCCAAAGTAATCTTTTTAAATATATTTATTTATTTATATTTTGGCTGCATTGGGTTTTCATTGCAGGGCACGGGCTTTCTCTAGTTGCGGCGAGGAGGGGCTACTCTTTATTGCAGTGTGCGGGCTTCTCATTGCAGTGGCTTCTCTTGTTGTGGAGCACGGGCTTTAGGCATTTGGGCTTCAGTAATTGTGGCACGAGCACTCAGTAGGTGTGGCTCGTGGGCTCTAGAGCACAGCCTCAGTAGTTGTGGTGAACGGGCTTAGTTGCTCCATGGCATGTGGGATCTTCCCGGACCAGGGCTCGAACCCATCTCCCCTGCATTGGCAGGCTGATTCTTAACCACTGCACCACCAGGGAAGTCCCAGCCAAAGCAATCTTAAGGGGAAAAAATGGAGCTGGAGGAATCAGACTCCCTGGCTTCAGACCATACTACAAAGCTACAGTAGTCAAGACAATATGGTACTGACACAAAAACAGAAATATAGATAAATGGAACAGGATAGAAAGCCCAGAGATAAACCCACACACCTACGGTCAACTAATCTACAACAAAGGAGGCAAGGATATATAATGGAGAAAAGATGGTTTCTTCAGTAAGTTGTGCTAGGAAAACTGGGCAGCTACATGTAAAAGAATGAAATTGGAACACTCCCTAACACCATACACAAAAATAAACTCAAAATGGATTAAAGAGCTAAATGTAAGATGAGACACTATAAAACTCTTAGAGGAAAACATAGGAAGAACACTCTTTGACATAAATCACAGCAAGATCTTTTTTGACCCACCTCCTAGAGTAATAGAAATAAAAACAAAAATAAACAAATGGGACCCAATGAAACTTAAAAGCTTTTACACAACACAGGAAACTATAAACAAGACGAAAAGACAACGCTCAGAATGGGAGAAAATCAATGGACAACGGATTAATCTACAAAATATACAAGCAGCTCATTCAGCTCAATATTAGAAAAACAAACAACCCAATCAAACAATGGGCAGAAGACCTAAATAGACATTTCTCCAAAGAAGATATGCAGATGGCCAAGAGGCACATGAAAAGCTACTCAACATCACTAATTATTAGAGAAATGCAAATCAAAACTACAATGACGTATCACCTTACACCAGTTAGAATGGGCATCATCAGAAAAATCTACAAACAAATGCTGGAGAGGGTGTGGAGAAAATGGAAACTTCTTGCACTGTTGGTGGCAATGTAAATTGATACAGCCACTATGGAGAACAGTATGGAGGTTCCTTAAAAAACAAAAAATAGGATTAGCATATGACCCAGCAATTCCACTACTGGGCATATGCCCAGAGAGAAAACCATACTTCAAAAAGACACATGCACCCCAATATTCATTGCAGCACTATTTACAATAGTCAGGTCATGGAAGCAGCCTAAATGCCCATCGACAGACAAATGGATAAAGAAGATGTGGTACAAATATACAATGGAATATTACTCAGACATAAAAAGGAAAAAAAACTGGGGGCTTCCCTGGTGGTGCAGTGGTTGAGAGTCCGCCTGCCGATGCAGGGGACGCGGGTTCATGCCCAGTCTGGGAAGATCCCACATGCCTCGGAGCAGCTGGGCCTGTGAGCCATGGCCACTGAGCCTGCACATCTGGAGCCTGTGCTGCGCAACAGGAGAGGCCACAACAGTGAGAGGCCCGCGTACCAGGGATGAGTCTATGGAGTGTCATACAGAGTGAAGTAAGTCAGAAAGAGAAAAAACAAATATCATATACTAGTGCATGTATGTGGAATCTAGAAAAATGGTACAGCTGAACAGGGTTGAAAGGCAGAAATAGAGTCACAGATGTAGAGAACAAATGTATGGATACCAAGGGGGGAAACCAGGGGGGCAGTGGTGGTAGTGGGATGAATTGGGAGATTGGGATTTACATATATACACTAATATATATAAAATTGATAACTAATAAGTACTTGTATAAAAAAATTTTTTTTTAAAGCCTCATAACTCTCATGGAGGCACACATGGTGTTCTGTTTTTAATAGCTTCTAAAACATAGAACCAATTTCCTTACTTCTCTTATCAATTTGCTGAAGATTTTGGCCTGGGTCACTAAGGTTTTTTTTTTTTTTTTTTTTTTTTTTTAGCTCTAAGAGTTCATGAAACATGGTAACCTTTAGAAACAAAAGAGGAGAAATCAGATTCATTATATTTTAGGAACAAACTAAATTTAGTTTTAACATCAGAAAACAGCCTAGAGTTCTTCAAAACTATTTTAAATCCCTAAATGCATTGCTATTTTTCCATCACTGTGACGAGTACATCAAGATTTATTTAAACATATACAAATATTTGATAAGTGCAGGCAGTGTACCAGGTAGAGGCAATTAAGAAATACTCCCTGCTCCCTAGAAGCTCAAATACTATAGGAGTGACTCAGAAATTCAAGTCATTAAAACTTTAGGGGAAAAAAATTCTGAAAAAAAAGTGGCAACAAACTTGAAAAAGAGATTAAAATTGGTTGCCATAGGCCATCATGTCTTAGTGAAGGAACAACAGGAGCTGGGGTTTGAAAGATAAGTGGAACTTTACATCATACAGAGTGAAAACGTGATTCTATTCAGCAGAATAAGCACTTATATTGTCATGGAAAACTACACTATTTACTAGAAAACTACCAGTAGTTTGCAATTTTTTGTAATATAAGGAAGTGTGTTGATTTAAGATCCAGAGAAAGACAGGGTCTAAGTCATAAAGGACATTTTACATCATGTTAAGGAGCCTGAATTCTACCCCCGTTGATGGATTCACACTACAGAATGGAGGAATCTTATGAGGAAAATCATAATCAGATATCAACTTTAAATGCTGGTTTATACTTAGAATTTGTAGTAGTAAGAAAATTTCTAAAACAATAAATATCAGCTTTTAAGAAAATGTTGTGTGTTTTTTTCATCATATAAAGTCAATAAAATGAAAATGGATATTTATATTTTTATGTGAAAGGTTGAGTGATCTTGGATATCATTTTAATAATAAGTCTTCAAAAATTAATTTCTATTCTAAAATACCCTAGAGCAGTATTAAAATACACAGAGGTATACAGCACAAATGAACTTAAAAACCAAAGACTTTCATGATACCCAGGAAGGGATTTCTAACAACTTTTAAAAGTCCATAAATGAAAAACTGTTCAGAGAATATTTATTTTCAAAATCTTAAAGCTTATAATATTCTAGTTCTGCAACGAAACTTTAAGTGGAAATGTTCTAATCAATAATTTTAAGACCTCTATAAAAAGAGAGATAATTTCTTTGGAGATTTGAACTTGTGTTCAATTATGGATGCCTAGGATTTTCCTTTACAACTGGGATCTTTTAAACTTCAAACCTCATGTCATCTTTGATAAATAACTATGCTCTCCTTGAATTTAAATTATAAATCAGATACTGTATATTGACTAGAGTGGGTTCCCTTAGTTAGTGGGATCAATGTCTGGAAGGGGCACAAAAGGGTCTTTTTGGATGCTGATAATGATCCATTTGCTGTCTGCTCATTGGTTCCACAGTTACAATCACTTGTAACAATTCACCAAGCTGTACACAATATATATACTTTTTTTTTGGCTTCACTGCACCACTTATAGGATCTTAGTTCCCTAACCAGTGATTGAACCTGTGCCATGGCAGTGAAAGTGTTGAGTCCTAACCACTGGACGGCCAGCGAATTCCCAATATATACACATTTTTAATGTATGTTTTATCTCTATGTAACTGTTTATTTATAAATATGGAGCAAATTCTAAAATCCTAACTAAGACAACACATCAATGAAACAAATGCTGAGTTATTTTCAAACTATAGACTTGGCACTCCCATCTAGCTTCCTGCCTCTCTGGGTCTTGTATTTGTATCACAGGTGGGGATGGAGATCATTGCCTTTTTCTTCCTTACTTCCTTTTATTAAACTGTTATTAAACTTTTACATGTTTAGAGATTGGAGAATTGAACTCCCTGGTCAACTTCAGTAGTAATCTATTATTTAAAATGTATTAGGAAATGCTAAATGGAAAAAAAAAAAAAGCCATTTCTTCAGCAGAACAAGTTAACCTTCAAAAATATCTTTAGAATGTGTTAGGAGGATAGTTGCCCTTTTTAAGCAAATTTGTCTTTTTTGACAAAGTGTAGCTTCCGGATCAGTGAAATAGGAAGGGTGCATGTTGCATATCAGCCTGATCAGCTGAGTCAACCCTGGATATCAATGGGGTTTCTTAGAGGAATACATCAGGAGCAAAGCCAAGAGAGCTTGTTTTAGCATAAGTAACAAATATTTAAAGAACTGTTTCCTGACAGTTAATTATTGTTTCCTCTGGTAAGTAAAACAAAAAAGCACAAAACAAACAAAAAAACAAAAACAGACTTACCTAAACCTTATGCTTACCTGTATCACACTATATTACAATAGTTGATGTGAGGGAATTTCCTGGTGGTCCAGTGGTTAGGATTCTGGGCTTTCACTACCAGGGGCCTGGGTTTGATCCCTGGTCAGGGAACTAATATCCCACAAGCCATGTGGCAAGACCAAAAAGAAAAAAAAATAATAATAGTAAAATTATTTTAAAAAAATGTTTAGTTGATATGGTTGATTGACTACACTTTATTAACCTTGAGCTGATTAAGATCAATAATCTTAGAATCACCTATCTTTGTAACCCCAATGACTAAACCAATGTTTATGTTAAAAGAAAAAATGGGGCTTCCCTGGTGGCGCAGTGGTTGAGAGTCCACCTGCCGATGCAGGGAACACGGGTTCGTGCCCCGGTCCGGGAAGATCCCACATGCCATGAAGTGGCTGGGCCCATGAGCCATGGTCTCTGAGCCTGCGTGTCCAGAGCCTGTGCTCCACAAAGGGAGAGGCCACAGCAGTGAGAGGACCGCATACCGCAAAAAAAAACAAAAAAAAAAAAAACAAAAAAAGAAGTAAATAATGCAGCAGAACAATGTTTTTCAAAGTGTCCAAGGGCTATTCTTCACAGAAATCACCCTAGTTGTTGATAAAATCATATTTGAGAAATTTCTAAGGCTTGGTTGTCACAAATCATTTTTCCTTTATTTAACAGTTTCCCTGAGTGCCTAAAATTTTTAGTAGAGACTCTCTTCAGGGTGTTTTACCCAGACATTCCCAGGTAAAATATAAATGTGTAAAAGTTGAGGATATAATAGATACTAGCTGAAGCTCAACTATTTCCCTTTCTTTGGGACCTTTTTTAACATACAGGACATGCTCCCCAGTTACCATGTCTGTGTACAATAATTGCAATGGCCTGGATAAAAAAGATTAATCCAAGGGTGTGACCTCTACCAAGCTGGACCAGTCAGATTCTTTTCCTTGATAATTTGAAACTTAAACAAAGAAATACAGAGATTAAAAATTGTTGGGGTGGTTTTGTCTTATGACCAACACTGTAAGGACTAAGACTGGATATTTTTCTAGGGCTTGGCTGTATAATTTTTCCTTTACTTCTATGAATTACCCCATATCCTTCTAAGAAAGCCCCTTTTAAGCTCATCTTGAGCATTTTACTTCTTGTAATATTTATTATCAACCAAAGCTTCATAAGAGTAAGAGAATAAAGAAGCAAGCTCGAAACTGATACATGGCATAACTGAATATCTCAAATTTTTTCAATGAGCCAGAGACCCATCAAGTTCTCAAGCAAAATATCAGCAGGTTCATACCTGAGGAACGGAGATGAACCAAAGGTAAACTGAGTTTCACTAAAACTACATCTCTTTTCAAACACTGCTAAATCCTGGATTAGATGCAGATAATTACCCCTTTACCCTATGTGTCTAACAGAGGAAAGAAAGAACTATTCCTGGGGAAAATTAAATCAATCCCAGCATCTTCTGTTGCATACAATAAAAATTATGAGGCATGGGAATAAAAAGGAAAATGTGATCCTTGACCAAGAGATAAAATAGACAATAAAAGCAAACACAACATAGATCTAGTTATTGGAGTTAGCACACAAGAACTTTAAAATAAATATTAAAAATATTTATATAAAACAGAGGTAAAGAGGGTAAAAATGGGTGAAAGATTGAAGAGGTTCTACAGAAAATTTGAATCTCGATAATCAAATGGTGTTCTAATTTTAAAGCACCCAAAATATCTGAAATTAGAAAAAAATTTGGAGAATCTAAAAGCAGATTGGACAATGGAAGATATGTTATTAAACTTGAAGACAGAACAACAAAGATAAGCATGGAAAGAAAAGGAAATAAAACATAATAAACACATGAGTCATAGTCAAGGAATCTAGATAGTTATATTTGGAGTCCTAGAAAGAGTGAATGGGAGAGAAGATATATTGAAAATTGATGCCTGAGAAATTTCCAAAACTAAAGATATCTCACAGATTTTAAAAGCTCAATAAACTCAAAAGAGCACAAATACAAATAAAAGCATACATAAGCTCATCACAGTCAATTATTATAAACCAAAGACAAAGAAAATAATGGAACAGAAGCCAGGTACAAAAAGAAACTTTACTTCAAGGAAGCAACAATAAAACTTATGGCTGACTTTTCAAAAGGCATAGCAAAAGACAAAAGCAACATCTATAAACTGCTAAAAGATAAACAGTTAAGACAAAATTCTACATTCCCCCCAAAATCTTTTAATGATGAAGGCAAAATACAACTGTTTTTAGAAAGACTAAAGCTGTATCTCAAGCAGACTCACACTATAAAAAATAAAGGAAGTTCCTCACACTGAAGAAAAATTATCCTAGATGAAATTGTGGGGGCTTCCCTGGGGGCGCAGTGTTTGAGAGTCCACCTGCCGATGCAGGGGACACGGGTTCATGCCCCGGTCTGGGAAGATCCCACATGCCGCAGAGCGGCTGGGCCTGTGAGCCATGGCCGCTGAGCTGCGCGTCCGGAGCCTGTGCTCCGCAATGGGAAAGGCCGCAGCAGTGAGAGGCCCACGTACCACAAAAAAAAAAAAAGAAAGTGTGGGATCACAGAAAGGAATAAAAGCACCAGAAAGAATAAATATGTATACAAATAAAATAATATTGGTCACAGTAATAGTAATGTAATAAGTGAAGTTTATGACACACATTTAAGTATATGTATGACAACCATAGTACAGAGGATAAAGAGGATAAATGAAGTTAACCTACTGTACATTTCTTTCATTATTTAGGAAGTAATAAAAAAACTAATTTAAGGTTGCTGTAATGTAACAACTATGTATATTATAATCTATAAATTAACTTCTAAAAGAAGAATGCAAAAGAGTGTATAAACTATATGATACTAGACTATATAAATTAGAATAATCACATAAAAACTCAGCTGATCAAAAATAATGCAAGAGAGTAGGAATAAAGGAAAACAAGTCTTGTTTCTATCACTTAATAACAAGATGTTTCTATCACTTAACAAGATGTATCTTTTCTTGTTTATTTTTAAAGAAACACAGACTAGTAAAGCATAAACTAATAAAAATGTTCACTTATGAGAATGTGTGGATGAAATGGAAGGAATGTATATGAGAAGGAGACTTCTTAGAATGTATATCTTCATAGTTTTGACTTTTGAACTGTGTAAATGTTTTACATTTTTAAAAAAGGAAAATTAAATTTAAAAAAACAATAAAGCAAACTCTAATATTGTGCACTAACAGAAAAAAATTAATATCAAATTTATAACATAATCACACAGAAAGTAAAGAATGAATTCAAATAACCTTTGAAAAGAGTCCTCTGACTGTAAAGACTCAGTGAAACATGTTCTAGGAACAAAAGCAGCTGCACAATAAATATCCAACTTTATTGAATAAATTTGCTTTTTGTAATGGTATTGATATCATGATTCTTAATCTACTTTGTTTACCTTGTAAGGTAAACTAAATAAGTAAATATACTGAATTTTTGAGAATCAAAATTCTCAAAATAAGAAAAGGGAGATCAAATTATAGAATGAAGAAAGGTGAGGAAGAATCAGTTATCAACTGATATGAATTAGAGGTGACAACCTATAATTAAGAAAATGTAACTAGGATTATGAATTTTCTAGTTTCTGTTTAAATCCTCAGTAGCAATGAACACACCTAACACTAGATCTTGGTATCTAAATACTTTTGTCACTAAAACTAGAAATCTTTGGAGGAATGGAAGACACAAAATTTGGGAGAAGGAAATTAAAATTGATCCTAGAATATTTTGTTGTCTCAGAATTCAAAGAAATAATGAATGTATAGAGAAGACAAATGAACAAAGCTGCTGGTTTGAAGAGGTTTCCAATAACCACTCTGGCAAAATTTAAGTATAAAGAGAAAAAAAAAAAAAAACAGTGTGATATTGAAATAAAAACAGACACAAAAATCAATGGAACAGAATAGAGAACCCAGAAATAAACCCACACATACATGGTCAACTAATATATGACAAAGGAGCTGGGAATACTCAATGAGGAAAGAACATCTCTTCAATAAATGGTGATAGGAAAACTGGACAGCCATATGCAAAATAATGAAAGTGGATGTGGCTATCTTATACCATACACAAAAATCAAGCCAAGATGGGTCAAAGACTTGAACAGAAAACCTGAAACCATTGAACTCTTAGAAGAAAACATGCACAGTAAGATCCTTGACATCAGTCTTGGTGATGATTCTTTGGATTTGACCCCAAAAACAAAGGCAAGAAAAGCAAAAATAAACAAGTAGAACTACATCAAAGTAAAATGCTTTTGCACAGCAAAGGAAACCATGACAAAAATGAAAAGGCAACCTACCGAATGGGGGAAACTATTTACAAATCATATATCTCATAAGGGGTTAATACCCAAAATATATAAAGAACTCATTCAACTCAATAGCAAAAAACAAACAATTTGACTAAAAAATGGACAGAAGTTCTGGATAGGTATTTTTTTCCAAAGAAGATATACAGATGGCTATCAGGTCTATGAAAGATGCTCAACATCACTAATCCTCAGGGAAATGCAAATCAAAACCACGAGATATCACCTCACACCTATCAGAATGACTATTATCAGAAAGATAGGAAATAACAAGAGATGGTGAGAGTATGGTGATGAAGGAGCCTTTGTGCACAACTGGGGGGGATGTAAATTTGTACAGCTCTATGTAAAACAGTATGGGGTTCCTGAAAAAGTTAAAAATAGAGCTACCATAAGATCCAGCAATTCCACTTCTGGGTATTTATTTGAAGAAAACTAAAATACTAATTTGAAAAGATACATGCACACAATAGCAAATATATGTAAACAACATCATTGAAGGATGAATGAATAAAGGAGATGTTTATACACACACACACCACAGCAGAGTGCTAGTCGGCCTTAGAAAGAATGAAATCATGCCATTTACGACAACATGGGTGGACCTTGAGGGCATTATGTTAAGTGAAATAAATCAGATGAAGAAAGACAAATACTGTACGATGCCACTTATATGTGGCATCATACAGTATTTGTATAACAACAACAAAAACCACACTCATGGGTACAGAGAACAAATTGATTGTTGCCAGAGGCAGGAGTGGATGAAATGGGTGAAGTGCATCAAAAGGTACAAACCTCCAGCTATAAAATAAAGTCATCAGGCTGTAATGTACAGTATGGTGACTACAGTTAATAATATTATATTGCATATTTGAAAGTTGCTAGGAGAATATATCTTAAAAGTGCTCATCACAAGAAAATGTTTTGTAACTATTAAAAAAATATAGCAAGTAATGTATAATTTCACATTGAATAAATAAAAATCCATGAATCTATAATGGTATTTTAAAACATAAACACTTCTATTTTTACAAAAAAGAATGCAAGGCAATAATTATAGAAAGAACTATTGAATTAGAAAATTTTCATTTTATGTTTCCAAATGTAATAATTCATTCAGGCAAAGATCATCCATGTATGCTAAAACTATGACATAAAATTGTAATGAAGGGGCATATTCACATAGTTTCAAGATGTCATTCTACACATTACTTATCAATAACAAAGAAAAAAATTTGCTTTTAGAATTGATGTCTGGCAAATCCCATCTTACCCAAGTAAATCAAACTCACCAATAATACGACAAATCGACATCATAAGCCCTTTTGTATGATGAAATGGGAAATGTGCATCATTTCCTGTGTAATGTTTTTACCAATATATTTAATGTATTCAAGAGGAAGCCATCATACAAAACAAAATCATGAGACATAGGACAATTGTTGTGGACTTGTAAAAATGTGAATGTCATGAAAGATAAATCAAAAGGCATTATAGAATAAAGGCATCTCAAGAACTATGATACCAAATGTACTACATGATCCTTGCTTAAATGTTGAATTGGGACAACTGGAGATATTTGAATATGGATTGAATATGACATACATTATTGTACCACTGTCAAATATCTTGAGTATTATAATGTGACCATGTAAGAGATTGTCCTTGTTCTTAGGAGCCACATGTTGAAGTGTCATAACATCAGCCACTTATATTCAAATGGCTCAGAAAAAATATATATATGTGTGTGTATATATGTGTGTGTATGCATGTATGTATGTATATATCTATCTATTTCTATGTAGAAAGACGAAGCAAATATAGCAAAATGTTACTAACCAGTGAATCTAAATCAAGGGTTGACAAACTTTTTCTCTAACAGGCCAGATAGCAAACAAGTTAGGCTCTGTGGTCCATGTGGTCTCTGTTACAACTGCTACACTGCCATTACAATGCAAAAACAGCCAATAAAAAAATACATAAATGAATGGGCATAGCTTCGTTCTTAAAACTTTACTTACAAAAACAGGTAACCGGGCTTCCCTGGTGGCGCAGTGGTTGAGAGTCCGCCTGCTGATGTAGGGGACACGGGTTCATGCCCCGGTCTGGGAAGATCCCACGTGCCTCGGAGCGGCTGGGCCCGTGAGCCATGGCTGCTGAGCCTGTACGTCCGGAGCCTGTGCTCCGCAATGGGAGAGGCCACAGCAGTGAGAGGCCCGTATACCACACACACACACAAAAAAAAACCAGGTAACTAGCTGGAATTTTCCATAGAACTGTATGTAGTTTGCAGACCCCTGATCTAAGTGAGTATTTATAAAGGTGTTCATTTTACTTTCTTGTAGGATTGAAAATAGTCAAAACCCCACAAAAAAGTGGAGAGGGGCAAGATTCTGTTAGAACAAAAAGTATTTACTTGATGTTATATATTATAAAAGTGGGAAGAGTCTTTAATAATAAGTCATTTAGACTTTAATTGCTGTGATGCCATTGCCCTTCTCAGCAAGATAAAGAGAATAAGGTTAGAGACGATTTAGATCCAGGTCATTAGATACAAACAAAAAGGATCATTAGCTAGAGAGAACAAAGATTTCTAAATAAAATATTAAACTGCTCATTCCCTGATCCTGGTTCTTTACTCATAAACTTAAAATTTCTAGTAATGAATGGTAATAGAAAAAAAAAAATTTCCAGAGAAATATAACTATTAGAATCTCAAACTTAGACATTTTAACCACTAAATCTTAAAAAATATGTTAGCTACAGGAAAATAAATTTGATTACTTAGACTATATGTGAACTCACAAACCTGTGGTACTTAACACACCACAATACATACTCTATGCACATTAGCTTTTTCCTTGAAGACTTTTTAAAAATTAAGCTGCCTCAGCAGATGTGATTCATATACAAAAAAGCAAATGCTTGTTCCATCACTGTTCTATTCTCTTTCTCTCTCTTTAGAATTTAATGATTATCATATCTCTTGGTTTTAGTTTTGCAAGTAATTTTTACTTCATTTTCTTTGCTTACTAGTTTTTTAAAATGTAATTCTATATACTTAATGTGTATTATCCACTCACATGTATATGTGTAACTAGACAGACAGATACAGATATAGACAGGTGAGAGATAGAGGTAGAGATAAAGGTAAAGGTATACTTTGTCACCTAGCGCTAGATCCTTGAGAAATTTCCCAGAGAGTAGCTACATTTGACTAAACAGTAGGAGAAGGTAGGGAAGGCTTCAGAGGATGACAAGCATTGAAAATATCTAGGGCTACATGAAGACATTAAGAGATAAGCAAGTATCTAAAGAAAGAGAAGGATGCTCACAGCACAATTTCTCTTTTAAAACAGAAAATTTGGTATCTGAGATAGATCAGAAGGGCTCATAGTGGGTTTTTCTTTTTTAGGAAACTGAAATGCTCTAGAGTACTGTTGAGTTGTCCTCTATATAAAGAAAGAATTAACTAATGCGGGTTTTAGAAACACCTCAGTTACTGCAGGCATAACTTCTACATCAAGAAAGTCTGCATGTAAACACAATTCGACAGATACATCTGACAGGGAAACAATGAAGAAAGAAGTTACACAACAGTGATGGGGATATTATAGAAAGACAAGGCAAAGTAGAGTAATGTTTGTCAGGTAGTGTAGTCTCACGCTCTTGAAGTAACTCAAACTACATCCTCTTTGGCAACAGGGTAGTCTTTTAAAACTGTATATTATTTTTAAATTTAAAATAATATGATTTAATTGCAAGAGAATGGAAAATAGTTATCTATAATCCTCCCAGATGCACAGTACTATTATTATCATCTAATACAATTCTTCTCTGCATTTGTTTTACTTCAGAAATTATACAACACATAAAATTTTATATCTTGTTTTTTTTTTTCTATTACACTCTAATTATTTTATTTTAAAGGTCTACCAATGCGAATGGACATTTTCATTCATTCAAAATGTTTGTTTTGGTTCTTTTTTTTTTTGCGGTACGTGGGCTTCTCACTGCTGTGGCCTCTCCCATTGCAGAGCACAGGCTCCGGATGCACAGGCTCAGCGGCCATGGCTCACTGGCCTAGCCACTCCGTGGCATGTGGGATCTTCCCGGACCAGGGCATGAACCCGTGTCCCCTGCATTGGCAGGTGGACTCTCAACCACTGCGCCACCAGGGAAGCCCCAAAATGTATTTTTGAAAGTCTTCTCTGTGCTAGGTACATTGGAGACATATTCTAGAGATAAATATTATCTTCATTCTGTTGAAGCCAATTTCCTGAAGGATCTTATGGAACTGCCTCTAATGTTAATAAAATAATTATCATCTGACATAAAGCTAAGTTTTAAATTTCTACAAACATTTATCTAACAGGTAAATCATAATAAAATAATATGTTGTCAGTGAGAAGTACTATATTATTTGCAACTGCATTTGATTACCAGGGGAAATATTCATGTTCCCTAATCACAGAAGACATTCAAGATGCTAGTAAAATTATTCAGAATAGTAAAAACCTAGGTGCCTAGAGGTTGTTTTTTGACAGACATAAATGTACTTGTACTATTTCATCTTAATATTATGTGGTATTTGGCTCTGGGCTACCGTCCTTTAATGTAACCAGAAAAAGCACAAGTCTTTGCCCTCGCCATCTGATCACCTATAGGTAAGTAGAGATGAGTAATTTTCAAACATTTTCAAAGCCTCTTATTCCATATCCTTCTTGAGCCTTCTCTATGACTTATATGTCAGAAGGAAATAA
>RJWK010006240.1:0-53058 GCA_004363435.1 Platanista minor | reverse complement strand
TATGTACGTATATGTATTTAACTGTTACATGTGTACATATATACATTTATAATTCATAAGTATATATCAGTATTTATTCATCCATTTTTTAGTTTAAACTTCATAATTTTGTTGCTTTTAATCTCATATGTGATAACTAATTATTGTCATATCTATCTATTATTTTGAGATTGGTCTGAAAATCTCCCACTAAGATGTTGAGTTTGCCAATTCTTCCTTGAATTTCTGTCAATTTATTTTTTGGTATTTACTTGGAGACTATGTTCATAGGTGAGTATATATTTAAAATAGTTGAATAAATTATTTCTTTTTTAAATTTAGAGATACTCTTTAGTCTTAATGCTCTTTTGACTTCAAAGTCTATTCTGAATAAATGTATTATTTTGCTTAGTGTGTTTCTTTGATTTGGTAACATCTTAAAAATAGCATTTAGTTGAATTTTTGACCTTGAGCATCTTAACATTCCAAAGAATATTACACTGATCTGCTCTGCCCATGACATCATGCTATTGGTCTTGGCGAGTAGAAAGTGATGAGTACCCTAGAAGACCTAACGTAGCAGATATATACCAGAAAGTGGCAGATAAACATCACAGAAATTCAAAATCTAGTCAGTTAATGAAATTTTTAAGAGTCCAGTGGTTTGGGTTTTGTCAGGATATCACTTCTAAGATAATGGACAAGTAATAGTTACTCACATCCCCTGCCACTAAATAAAATACACAGCACTTTGTAAGTCTCTGTATATTTCGGAGACAGAATATACCACACATCAGATATGGTTCAGACTCATTCCTTTTTTGAGTAACTCAGAGGCTGATGGGTTTGAGGGGGGCCCAAAGCAAGAGAAGGTTCTGCCTCAGTTCCAGGTTTATTTATCCCTTCTTATTGGTGATGAAGTAAAGAACTTAAATAGTCAAAATGCTATTTTTGATAAAAAATACAGACAGTGCATTTAAGTGAAGAAGCCATATATGCAAAAATTTGGGGGTAGGGGTTCCTACATGCTCCAGTGTTGCTAAGAGACACTGAACACAAAATGCTTAGTTGTTTAATTAATAAATTATGGAGCAGTAGTTATTAACCTACTAAGTTTCAGCATATAACTCGTGGAACAATGTGTGTATTTTCAAACAAGCAAAATTTTACTTAAGCATTCAAGAGCAATATTTTTCAAGAGAGAGTACTAATATAGCCTATGTTTATAGAATAAAATGTATGCATTGACTTTGGAGTAAATGACACACGTTGAACATATAGAGGCTCCCATGACCCAGAATAGGAAAGAGTGTTTATTCTCAGTGAAGAATTATTGTGACCAATTCATGTAAATGTAAAGGGAAAATCCAAAACTCCTTTCTTTTGATTAGGCCTACTTTTGATTTTAACAAAGAAAATTGGAAGTATTTGAAGGAACTAAGAGTTATTCCTAGTAGATTCTTTCTATCTCTCCTAACCTCAGCCATGCCTAACAATTGAAATTCATAGACTCACAGGGAAAGTAAGAAAGGAGATAAAAAAGAATGATTATTGGGTCTGACTAAAAAGAAGATCTTTTCAATTGTGAATGGCTGCTTGAAAAATAATTCATTGATTTCATTGGAATATGATTTTCATAACTTCCTTTATTCCACAGAAATCAAGGAAAGATATAGTTATAAAAAGGTCTTCTGCAGGATTACACTAGTACCTCTGAGTGATTCACATGCAAATTCTTTTACTTCGACTCAAAAAGAAGCCAGAGACATTTTCAATCAAGAATATGCTCTTGGTTACATATGGTAGACTGCCAAGAGCTCCAGAAAGAGTATTAGGGGGAAAAAATTGACCCAAGAGTTGTTTTCTTTTTAAGTTTTGAATACACTTTTGTGTGTGTGTGTGTGGTACGCGGGCCTCTCACTGTTGTGGCCTCTCCTGTTGCGGAGCACAGCCTCCGGACGGGCAGGCACAGAGGCCGTGGCTCACGGGCCCAGCCACTCCGCGGCATGTGGGATCTTCCCGGACCGGGGCACGAACCTGTGTCCCCTGCATCGGCAGGCGGACCGTCAACCACTGCGCCACCAGGGAAGCCCCTGAATACACTTTTTTCATTGTTATCAAAATTAAATGAAAGGAAATTTTGAGCTGATAAAGAGTTTTTATTTGGTTTTCTTTTTCTTTTGTTACCTTTATCCCTTACTTACTATCTCATATGGAGTGATCCGTATATTCACAGTGAATAAATATGTTTTACTTCATTCAGCAGGTTTTGTGTTTGCAAGGCAAACTTTGTTGAAATGTTTACATTACCAGAGAGTCAGCTTAAAATTCAGAAAACTGCTAGTGGGTGTGTGGTGCTGCTTTGAGTATTGGGAGAATTGGTCAACTGGCCAGTCCTGAAATTACCATTCCGAATTCTAGAGCATCTATCAATGTTCTCTTTAAAATTATAGAATGGCTTCTTAAATTGCATGCATTTTAAATAAGATTTTTATAACAAATTTCAGCAAGTAAATATGTATGTGTACTTATTTGAAAGAACTTAAAACACTGCTAAATACACTGGATCGTCTCTTCTTTTAAGCTCCAGCTGTTTCCCATCTCTGCATATGTTGAATTTTCTTTGTTATGTTAAGGGTCCATTAAACTCTGATTTATATGTCAGGATTTCCAAATCCTGGGTACTTTATGGGCTGCAATAGAAACCCAAGTCATTGATTGTGTTTCTCTCACTGCTGTTTTAATAATGAGTCAATAACGTGTGGTCCACCTTCATTTTTCCCAGCACTATTTTCAGTGATTTTGTACTTTGCATATACTCAACTCCTTTCTACTTCCTAGATTTGTAATGTGCTGTGTCATCTATGACGTTAACAACCCTGGCGTCCTAAGGCCTCTCCTTAGAATGGCTTACTTGATGAGTGAGTTTGGGACAAGGAATGGGCATGTCTATCTTGTCGCCTTTTCCTTTTCTCTTTGGGATCTGCCTGCTCTTGGAAAGCACAGCTGTAGTCTCCTTGCTACCCAGCAGTGAGGAGCTGGCAAGTCTTAGGGCTCCCAGTCCAGTGTATGGCTGAGTGGGTAAAATCCATCTATTCGTGTGTTACAGTATTCAGAAGCCCTGTGTCATTACACATGTAAGCCACGTTCTTCAATGGCTTTGTCAGTAATAAAGAACACATATTAATTTCCATTTGCCACACATCCCTGTCCCTCAGAGGTGGTCAAAAATTTGAGCATGAAAAAGACATATTAGCCCTCTAATATACTAATAACTAGTGTATTACTACATCTTTCCTCCACATTCCACAAACACACACACAAGCACCACAAATATATATATATATATGCACATGTTTGCCTTATATTTATTTATTTTATCTTTCTATATATAGTAAAAAGTATGAGATCACATTGTTATTCCAATTCCTGTCCAGCCTCCCAGATTTATTTTCATTTTCCTGCTTTCTATATTTGTAACCCCCTATACTGACCGTAAGACACCTGATGTCATTATCTTTAATATATTTAGGTACTTAATTAACCTCTCTCTTCATATGTTCTTGAGCAATTAGGATGAAATTTGTCCTACAAGCCATCATTAAAAAGACTGCTATTGAGAAATCAGTCATTATAGAGTATGAATGAACAAATTTCTTAAATTATATCTGGTGATGTTATTTAATACAAATGCTATCATGCCTATCTTATAGATGAAGAAATTGAAAAACCAGAATGTTTAGATTCTTGCCGGGTAACACTGAAAAAGATAGAGATAGCCATACCAGTATAATATAAGATCCCTCCTCCCCTATAAACTAACTCCTAAAATACTATGATAAAGGAAAAGTTTTAAATTAACTAATATTAAAATATAACAATAATCTCTAAAATTTACTACCTTTTGAGGAAGTGAGAAAATTAATGGGAATATAATCCAGGTCCTTATGATTATTACAGGATCATTATAACCTGTTTAAATTCTTAAGACCAATATCATGCTAATTTAAGAAAATAATGCACATTCCATAAATATTTATTAAGCACTTTGTGCGAAGTGTTATTCCAAACATTGTTGTTTTTTTTTTTTTTTTTTTGCGGTACGCAGTCCTCTCACTGTTGTGGCCTCTCCCGTTGCGCAGCACAGGCTCCGGACACGCAGGCTTAGTGGCCATGGCTCACTGGCCCAGCCTCTGCGCCGCATGTGGGATCCTCCCGGAGCGGGGCACGAACTCGCGTCCCCTGCATCGGCAGGCGGACTCTCAACCACTGCGCTACCAGGGAAGGGAAGCCCCCAAACGTTGTATTAACTGTGTCCCTAAAAGAATGCCACTAAGGGATTTTGGTTAAAGTTTTTATTATCTAAATTAAACCAAAGCACATGTGTTTTTCGTGAGAAAAGTTATATTCGTTTCTTTTTCTCTCACAGAATAAAAAAAATATAATGGCCACAAAACAATATTAAAAACAAGCGGCATAGTTTCAATGTATTTTGCTTTTATAAACTAAGAACTTGTTTCTCCCAACCCTGATTTCTTCCCTTGATATAACTAACCTAATAAATCCTAATGTACATATTCTTCTAGTTAATGTGAACAGTTTCCTTATATATCTGGCTTCAATTTGGCAGGTTTTGAATACTCACAATATCGTTATAAATATTCTATATTTTAAAATGTGAATGTTGGGATTACCAATAATTTTGCTGGTACTTCATCCATGGTAAATTGTTTAGAGATTAAAGCATTTACCTGGGTCACTTTTCCAGGGATACTCACCTAAAGTTAAGCAGATAGTAACTGATCAAAATTGTATTTAATCCAATCTAAAGTCACTGCATGAGAATCCAGAGGAAATTTTCAAGGGAAAATTTAACTTTCAATTTAATGGTCCAATGAATAGATTATTTCAGGTTTTCCTTTATTATTTTCATCCTGGACATGGATAATTAGTCAGGAAAGAAAATGAAAATTTTCCCCTTAAATATTTTTCCCTGAGCCTCAAGAATGTGGTCCCCTCATTTGCCATATATATATAATTGGCAATGCATGATTAGTGAAAAATAAGGACCAAGGGTTTATTTGTGAGTGTCTGTGTATCTCCATTTTGTTTCAATTTTATGAGTATTAGTATTTCAAAATTAAAATTATATCTAACTTTCTGTTTGAACTATCATTTATGAGAGGTTTACTTTTTCACTTCGTATGAATAGAATGTAGGCATAAAGAACCAGTTGTAACTGCCCTTCGGTAGGAATATCTGGGAAACGTATCTATTTTAATACATTTGACAGTAATTTACTGTAATACCAAATGCCCGCTATGTGGTCGACACTGAACGAAGCTTACAGATCATTTGTTCTCAGTCCTAGCTTTGCTTTGGAATAACCTAGAGTGATTTTTAAAATATAGGGCATGGGTAAGTCCCTGTGGATTCAGGCTGCTCTGGAGATACAGGCTAAGCCTTTGAAAATTCAAAAGGTCCTCCCCTGATTTTCATATGCAGCCAAGATTGAGACCCATTGAAAACAGAGAAATAATATTTCTAAACAGAGAGAATCTTGGTTCTTCAGTGACTCAACAGACTTCTCTTTCACCCTACATACTTTAAGCTCCATTAAGTCAGGGATTTGATCTATTTTGTCATAGTCTCTGAGAGCTCAGTATAGTGTCTGGCTGAGTAATTGCTTAACCAATATTTATGGATGAATGCAAATGGTTTTTGAAAGATAATGTAATTTAATCTCCTATCTTTAACATTTATATGTGGATAGCTTTTAAATCTATATCTCTCATCACATCCTTCTATAAGTAACTGGGCCTTTAAAATATTCACAGTGGTTTAGTCTTTTCTTCATAAATGCAATGTAGGACTATTGAGATTTATAATAGCAGCAGCACTCTATTTCAATTTACAGATACTTAAACTGAGGTTTGGAGGTCATATATTTAATAAATAACAGAGACCAAACCAGATCCAAATATTTTTGGTCCCTGAGTCTATCACAGCTGTACCATATTAATAATAGTTTAATATTCTTTGTAGGACCAAATGATGTTGTCATCACTTGATGTATTGGTGAAATACACCTGGTTTCACAATTCATCAATTTTGAGTCCTGGCTCTAGAGTAACTCAGGATCCACCAATCAGAAGCCTTGACTGTATTCTTTTCTAATTTTCCAAAGTCTTGCGACCAATTAGGGTTGTGTGGACTCTTCTTCAGTATGTTAACATCCAGCCTTGAAGGGGTTAAATGTGTCAAAGCATGACAGTCCACTCTCTTTCCACAGGATTGTGAGGTTTAAACAGTAAATACCTCAATATTAGAGGACACTGATGTCTTCAAATAATCTTTTGAGTTTCCCTTGCACGTCATATCTCAACTGCCAAAAATGAGACAGCATGAAGAACAGAAACCAATGCCATGAGCAGCCCTGGATGTATCCTGTGATGGCTTGTCTGCAAGCAGAAAGATGAAAGTTACTCTCCTGAGCCCTGCAAGTACAAGGCTGGCCCAAATCCTTCCCGATAAGCATCAAACTGAGACAACTAGCTACAAGAAATTCCTCCAGCAACAGAATAAATATTGGCACACCAAGAAATAATCTACTGATGGGAATAGAGGCACTGAAAATCATCCAGTGACTAGTCAATCCCAAATTCATCGGCAAATCCTCATCCTGACACAGTCAGGAAAATGTCAAAGTAAGCATATTCTCAGTCAATATAAAAACAATTATTCCTGGGGTTTTTCCTCCTGTTGGCAGTTCTGTGCTTTCCCATTTATTGCTCCAGAGTTGTTCTTGCTACGCATTTACTCTGGCACTAGAGTTGATTTAACCAAGAGAGTCACTGGGTAGTTACTAATTGGTCAGTGGCACAGTTTGCATAATCGCACCTTGAGACTGACTGGAAGAACTGTTTTGCAGGGGCCATGGTCCCCTACCTGGTAGCAATACATGACTTTCTCTATGGAACGAAGCATTGCAGCGCAGCAAAGAGACAGAATAGAAGTACGTAAACCCCAGTCCTAATTCCAGCATTTTCACTGTGTTGTGTAGGAACTAATTTTGCTTTGCAAAACTCACATACTGTTATGTGGATAGAGTATGGTATCTCTGGTGGGACTGCTTTCAAGATTATAAATTTATATGGAAAGGGGTTCTGTTATTAATATATATGCTTTATGAAAGCTATTTTTATGAGATTTTTGCTGTCATTTCTCTTTGAAATAGACCAGTATCACTTAAATTATTTTGAATTCATGAAGACAGATGGGTAAAGAGCATGGTAGCCCTCTCACAATAGTTCCATGGATACTTATCATTATTAAGTACTGTAACATTTTAGCCATTTCCCCTTGCTTTGTAGGCCTCTCCATATTTTTGGACAGATTTTATATTTGTAGTCAATACAATTAAAAAACTTATACCACAGAACTAGCTTATCTTTTTGCCCCAGAAAAACAATGAAACATGAACAACTCTGATCTTTTCGTTGAAATCATAACTACTGTTCAGGTAAATAAAATAGTTTAATGTCTTGGCCAAAACAAAAGTGACATTTGTGCCTTCCTATCTTATACTAAATCCAACTGATTTATGATAAACATTTAAATATAATCTTTTAAATATTATTTTATTGGCTGTGAATAAATACTCCTCTTATTTCCATGCTCCATGAACCTTGTGTTATTTAATATCCATAATTCCTAGTCTACACTAAAATTAACACTATGATTAATACCACTCAGCAAGTAAGAGATGATAGAGCTGGGATAGTTACCTAGACCCAGAATTGTCAATATATTATCTGCCCCTGATAAAAATGCTTTTTAGAATCATACTAATGCCAAACTCTGGTGGTAGTAATAGGCCGTAAAAAACAAGTCTTTTTCTTCTGACATCTCATTCTGAATAATATTCCATTGTACAGTAAAGCTGGTCATGTACAGTGATGGAGTGGCTTAATATATTTAATTTCTGCTCAGAATGTTATTTCGTCACTAACCAGCTAGTAACAAAATAGGGTTCCATATTTTCTGTAAGTTATATGTAGACAGACTAAATAGAAACACATGTCAGCAGTAGATTAAGATTGAGAAACAGCTGTTCTCTAATCTGAGGCATCCATAAGGACCCATAGGATGCCTTTTAAAAAGTAATTTGCCAGAAATGAGCTATTAAGAGTAGAAAGCTGACTGCAATTACTCAAGGTTTAGTATGGAGTAGTACATGAATAATCATACTGTAAAGATCATTGACCACACAAAACACAAAGTCTTCCAACAAAAATTTAAAAATTTTCAGTTTTAAACTAACCAACTTTCAGTTTACTATGAATCTTGAAAATTTCACTCATCATGTTTTAAGTACCCTGCCCTTGCAGTTTTTGAAGCACAACCTTCTCTCTCTCTCTCTCTCTCTCTCTCTCTCTCTCTCTCTCTCTCCTCTCTTCCAGTTTCTGTCAAAGTCAGAGATATCCATGGATCCAAGGAACATTTTTTACCTTTATTCATTTTTAATATCAGTGGGTATATCTCAAATAAAAACTCAGCTTCCTGGAATATCCAAGTAGTTTTATTAGCAGAAATATGTTTTGCTCATGAAATTTTTTTATTAACTATACATACCTACCTGCTGTGCATCAGCAGATTCACTGATAATAAATGTTGTCAGTAGTTCAAATTTTGTTACATCAAAAACAGGGAAATCAGGTAAAAAGCATTTGTGATATTCAGGGGGTAAATCTACTTTTCACTCGTTGACTTATGTTGAAATCATCTATCCTTCGTGAATTATCCATATGGAGAGTCACATTGGCTTTGCCTATATTATTTGGAAACTATCAGTTTATCGGTGATCTACTTACTCTTTCTTTAATTTTCTTTGCTTTGCCGTGGATATTCACTCCTGCAGCTCAGTGCTCCGAGTCAAATCCTTTGTTCCCGTAAGACATACATAAATCAAGGCTTGCGTTTACTATGGCCTCAATCATATTAAACACCATTACCAACCAAAAGAGAAGAAAGTAGAGAAAGTCAACATTTAATATTAACTGAACATTTTAGGATGTTGACCTAAATAACCAGTAGAGGTCTCTGCTGCTCTATGTAAATGTCTCTTAAGGGCAAAGCAAAATGCCTAAAAAAAAAAAAAAAAAAAAAGCCTTTAAAAAAGTGCATGGGCCAAATTGTGGTATGGTCACTTGGAGTATATCAGAAGAGGAACATATTCTTTTAATGGTGGGAAGAGAAGAATAAAAGTGAAGGGAGAGCTGGTGCCAAATATTCGGGGTCTAGCAGGGTCTGATAAAGGAAGTGCCCATAAGGCAAGGTGGGAACGTGAAGCAAATTGCATGGGAGGATTTAAGTTAGCCTCCAAGTAAGGAATATTGTTAACTCCGGGAAGTCCAGTGGGATTGCATCAGGGTAATGGGTACTCAGAGCTGGAGATACACAGTATCAAATTCGCCAGAGAATTATGTAGATCTCCAGCTACCACGTGGTTCAGCTACAGTAATTCTTTCCCAAGGAATAGCAACATGAAACATGCGGTTCAACAGTTCTAAAGGAACTGGGTATCAGAATGCATCAAGGCAGGGATTAGTCACACAGGAACAAATCAGGAACTTAAATATTGCCCTTGTTCTAGAAGGTTAGAATATTGTTATAGAAAGAGAAGCTAACGTCACTTGTTAGAACTGGGTGTAAAGATCAGCGCCGTACAGGTTAAGCAGTAAGATTGACCAGAAGCTGAATCACTTGAATAATACATATCTGTAAACTCCCTCTGCATGGGAATCAGACTGAATTCAGATCCTGTGGGTCGTCTAAACCTGCAGAGCTGAGTGCAGTTGCTCCAGGTGTACAGGATTAGGTCCCTAAGCAGCCTAGTACAGGCCAGACTTAAACCTGGTTGTAATGGTTCCTCTGTGTTTTTTCTTTAATCTTAACTGTGGATTGAAATAGTCCACAAAATATTGGGATTCTCACCCATGAAAGGGAGAGGAGGAAGCAGGATTGGGCAAAGGGAGAAGTAGAACTAAGATGTAGATGCAATGAAGTCTTGGCTAATGCCGTGGAGAGCTCCAGAAAGAGCAGCACCCATCAGAGCTGTCACACAACTGGCTGGGCTTTGTCCCTCTCCCTCCCTCCCGCCATTCTGTCACTGTATGCAGGTTGCCCAACAGGGGCACAACCCTAGGGGATCTTTCAGATAGAAAACTAGAAGCCATTCTTTAAAGGCCATTGTTACTTTAAGAAGACAGAGGACAAGACTGCAACGGGATTCAACCACTGAATTTGACAAGTAAGAGAACATTGAGAATCTTGGTGAAATTAATTGTTCTAGATTGATGAAGCCCAAGTCAGGATAAAACAGGTTGTACAAATACTGTTTGGGAAAGAAGAGATCTGTTAACATGAGGATACAATCTTTTTGGCATCCGAGGACTTGTTAGAATGTGTGGGTATTTTCTGATTCTCAATGAGCCAGCAAAGAAACTCCGGCATGTGTTTATAACATTTCCAAGTGTCCTCATGGAGCAATCAATAATCAGTGAATCAGTTCCTTTGGAATTTTGTTTTTTTTAGTGGGATAGCGAGTGGGTGTTATTGGAGAACTAGTGGACAGACGGCAAAAGTAATCTGTGTGGTTTCTAATTAGATGAAGCCTCAGTTAACAACCTCCTCACTAAAAATTCATGACTCTTCAGTCTTCCTTTTAAATTCCTCCAGTCTCCACTCTCCACCTTTTGGGGGGTCACCACCAATGTAAGAAATGGAAGTTTTTATCAGCTTAGTTAATTACAGAATACTTCAGGATGTACTATTCAACAGGCAGTAGGATGTGACCAACAGAATCTGAGGTATTCATTCTGGCCTTAAATGATCATTACCGCAGCCCCGACTGTTGTGAAGCTACCTAATCTCTTGGGGCCTCAGTTTCCTCATCTGTAAAATGATTGCTTTGGAATAGTTATGTCAAGCGCCATCCAGCTCTAAGACTCTATAATTAAGGTTTTTGAAAGTAAACCATATTTCATAATCACTTTGTAAGTTAGATAGAATTTTGTGAGCTTGCTTTGGAACTTAACCTCCACATACAACATTATTTCTATGCACACAAAATATTCCCAAGCCCAAATTAAAAATAAACAGTGTTAACCTAATACATTTATCGTGTAATCTTTGCTTGTACTATAAGCATTTTTAAGAAAACCTTATTAAATTTGTGATCATTTTATCCACAAGGTGTCACTGTCTGCCACAATTTGTTTTATAATCAGCCTGCTTACTTACTTTCCCCATGGGGCTTTATGATAGCATGCCCCATGTTAGAGTCACGCACATTGAGAACTAAAGCTTTTGTTATAATTTCGGTGTTCAGTGAGCTCCTGTGTATAAGTAGTAGATTTCAGAGGTAGATATACATATCTCACTATAGTATGTTCTGAAAAAAAAATCCTTTTAACCTTATCTACTGATTTTTAATAAAAAATGTTTTTGATATATAATTTTATGAAAGAATCATAGGAAAAGAATCATATAAAACACAGAAGAATATTTAAGAGGCTGAAAATAATTCTTATAGCAAAACACAGTATCTTCTAAGAAAATTAGAAGGGATGTTGGCTATGTCTTGCGATTGGTCTAAAATGACAAGGAAAAAGTTTTGGCTAAATGCAGAGTGTACTTTGCAGTAGAGTTTGATATCACCTGGGCATATAGAAGGCACCTGGCATTTCTATCTATTTATATAAGACTGACAGTGCTGTAGACTTGGCTCTTCCCTGGGCCTTTATGCAATGCCTGTGCCTTTGTTTACAAGGCTTTTCTCATCATCTGTGCCTCATTAGCAATACCAGAACTCAATTGCACCACCCCTTCTGGTTGAGGAACCTGAATGACAGTGTTGAAACCTCATTAGAATCATTCATGTCACCTTGTACCCCAGAGTGGAACGTGTGAACATCGAGTTTAGTAGCTGATATAAAAAAGTATTTCACTGTGTGACAGTTGAACCTGTAAAGCATTCCCTTGGCATAGACTGTGAGGATATTGCTGGTAAAATGACCTTACTTATAATTGCCTAAACTCAGATCACAATTATCAATATAATCTGACTCCTAGAATAAAGATTCAACATGTTAATCCTTACGGTTGCTAACAACTGTAATCAGATTTTTCGAAATGTTTCCTGATCATATGTGGAGAATTGGCAGCTCAGGCATAACAATCAAATTAAAAATCTCTGTTTTCAAATAAACATGTAGTATTTTGGGAGGCCACAGGATGTCAGGCTTCACTCCAAAACCGTTAAATGTGTTCGAAGCCACGCTCATTTACCTCACATTTCCCTGGATTTGAAGTTATAATAGGTAGTTTTTATATTCTAATCTTTTGGAGGGCTATTGATTTCATCTGAATCTAATTATATTTTTCAATGGATGTATAGATAATTTTTTTAAAAAACATAGATTTTGTTTTCTTGTTTGCTATGCCCATGTACTTACTGGTTTTAGATGACTTTTCTATTAATGTTAATATTTCTACATTAAAGAGAATGAGTGAAAGAAACAAAAATCCCCTTCCTCCCTCTTTTCATGTGAAGTTTGTTATTTGGCATATTGCTTGTCTGAACGACAGCATCACCATAAAGAGAACTGAATTTCTCTACTATTCTCAAGTTCTTTCTGTGGTTTGCATTCTGTCAGCCTTGCTAATTCTATGTCCAGTAATTCATCTTGGCTGAATACTAGGAAATCTGACAGAAGCAGTAACAGTGGGATATACTGGAAACAACAGGGACCAGGCATAAGAGACCTGGGTTCAAATCCTTGTTCTGCCACTTTCTAGCTGAGTGACTTTAAGAAAAGTTGTGCATTCCCTCTTGGCTTCGAATCTAAACTTTACAAAATTAACATATTGACTGCTTTCACAGAAGTTTCATGAAGGCAGTAGTGTCTTATTTTATTATTGCCAGTTGATAGCCAGCATCTCAGAGTTGTGTTAAAATTTTAGGAGCAGCAGTTTCATTTTTCCATCAGCTATATTCCCAAATTCAGCCCAGAGAAGCTTTATCCACTGACCGTAGCCTTTACCAACAGGATGTTTTTGCTGCTTGATGAGGGACAGAGATGAAACTGCATGAAAAGCTGGAAGTAATCCATTTGCTAGGCCCAGCTCACTCAACCAGATAGAAAGATGGGCATTAGCACAGTACCCTAGAGCATGAGTCTGGCATGCAGCTCGTTGCCTCCTTGGCCTTGAGTCATCTTTCAATCTGCTTCGGCACGTACTGGCTTTATCGTTTCATTCTTCTTCCCCATGGGCAATCAGAACGTCTTTGGTTAATGTGCTGCCAGGCTAACAGAAGGCACAGCTGTTCTGTCCCTGGCTACTACTGGTGTCCATCTTTGGTGCCATGTAGGATTTGCACTGAGGCAATTGGTTATGTGCCCGTGGTCATCTTGGTCCTTAGCATCAGTCTGTAAACAGGTAGCATCTGTGGGAAATAGAGACATCCCTGGTTCATGTATCCTTAAAGAACTTAGACACCAACAGACAACAACCTCTGCATTTCTTTAAGTTTCCCAGAAATCTTAGGACATAGTCTTAACATTGACTTTGAGCCCTCATCTCTTCTCATTATCTAATCTCGCTTCAGAAATTAAATCAAAGTGAATCTTGCTCTACTGCATTTGTGAGGCAGACAGATTTAACTTTAAAGTACTTATCAGCTAACCAAATCTTACCAATTGATTGTGGAGAAAAAAGAGGAATGTAGTGACCTTTTCTTCATGGACAAATTCTCTTGGCTTGGAGCAGTCAAGGCCTCTGTACGTGGTAAACCTAACTTCCCTTTAAGTACAATGGTTTCTCTGGACATTCTGATCTTTCCTCACCGAAAAGATCCCATTCACCTCTGCATCCCTGTCAACCTGGGTGTGTCCAGCAATGAAGAAACAGAGACTGCTGATGGATTTGCAGTCTATAGAGTTTTTTGGATGGCCAAAAATGTGGCTGTAATTCAAGTTATTGTGAAAAGAGTTGAAGAGGTGTGTTGTAAACATTGCTGTCCATCATTAACAGATATTCATCTTTATTGAGAGATGGGAGATGTGTGTTGTAAAAATTGCTGTCCGTCATCCAGAAAATATATCATAAAAGATTATTTAAGACAGCATGAGCAGGCATGTTACTTTAATTATTTTACTGAGCAGTAATTAACCCTGTGTAGAATATAAGTATAACTTTGCAATATGACAGTAGTATAGCTTCTTCAATATATTTCAGCCGAACATTTGATTGGAGAGATATATTTTAATTGTTAAAGATTGCTGGCAGGAACAATATTTTTCTCCTACTTGTACCCCATTATGTTAACATGTGCTTTATGGCTTGACTGGGATTAATTTATTGATTTGGGGTCACAATACCAATTTTAATTCATTACATTTTATGTCTTCATTTGTTGAGCTAATAATCCACAAACTCTAGAGAAATTAAAAGAAAAAATCTGTGAGGCTGCAGTACCAAGTATCAAAGAAAGGTTCTTCCTCCCCATTATAATTGTTCAGGGCAATGTTTATTCATCTGCTCAGAAGAGCCCATCATTTTGTACCTCCCTATGCCTGTTCTCCAGTGACAGATTCCACCTATGGTATTTTTTTTGTCTGATGAGCTAAAGAAAATCGTGGGATTAATTTACTTGGATAAAGGAACACAGTGATGAAATAGGCAAATGTTTCATGTTATTCAGAACTCAAACGAAAACCTTTACTTTCAAAAATATTAAATTCATTATGGAAAAAGAAAAGAATAGCTTTTTACATTTGAAATTTTCATTAAAAGTATATTCAGACAGTATATAATTCTCTGGCAAATGTCTGGTATGTATCATCATTTAAACACAAATCAAGCTTCCTTTAAAATTACAACCTCACACCTTGGGTTTGTGAGCAGTTAACATCAACCTGCTAGTTTACCTCTTGTCATCAACCCACGGTAGTTTTTATCATGTTAAAAGATCATAAGTCAACTCTTGCATGTAAATTTCTATCTTTTTCTTTCTTTTTCTTTTTTTTGGTTGAGGGGTATATAAGGATTGCAGGAATTAGCCTTTTGACAGTTAGAGATGAAATGGGAATAAACTTTGGCCAGTAAACAGTGAACAGTGACTGAAGGCATCAAGTTAGAATTAAATTCATGGTGCTGTAAAATAGTAACCTCATTGAGGATCAAAGTCATGCTTTTTTATCCAGCGCTTCTTTGTGACAAACACGTTATGTCAGCTCCACTAGCTCATTTGTCTGCCGCAGTTCCACTTTATCAGGCCGGAGTAAAAAGAATTGATGTGTCTGGATAGATAAAGTAAATGGAAACTCAGGACTCATTCCAATATGCTGTACTTTGATATATTTTGCAAACCTGAGAGCAGCTGGTGTAACACTAGTTACTGTTTGTATTTAAATATTGTACATTAGAAGACCTTTGAAAAGGTGTTTTATAATGTTCTTTTCTTCCCCCCTTTTTAGTACCTACTGGCTTTCAGATTATTCTTTTTCCTTTCAATTCATTGTGTTCACAAATATTTTCAGAGCCTGCTCTTTGAGAAACCTTTGTCTCATTACCAAGTCAAGTAGAACAAGATTCTTTACACAGTGCTAATGGAAATATAGTTTTAAATTGTAATAGTCACTTACCTTTACCATATATCCTCATTCTTTACTGTACTGGATCGGGGCTTTCTTCAATTAGTAAGGTGTATTTTCCAAAATTTTCTGTTTTCAAATCTCAGTCCTTCTCATTGAATTCCAAAGTGCTACCAAATTTAGCCGAACAAATGTATCTTCTTTAACTTTAGATCAAGAATTGATATTAAATACAATAAATTTATTTTCATATAAAATTACATTTTGACATAAAATAAAATATTTCATCAAAATAAAAATATTGAATATGTTTTAACAAAACCAAAGGAGCTACCAAAAATTACAAATACTAGAACCATAATGTTTCTCAAATTATTAGACTCAAACAAGTATTGAAATGTGGATATTGACACTAAAATTGCTGGTGTTTTATAGGTTTGGATGGCAGACATGTTTAAGATTATAATAAGGTACAATGGGGAAAAATAATAAATTTTAATAATGAATAAATTCCTGAAAATTATTTCTGTACTTTGTCATTTCTTTCCTTTAAAACTTTTTTATAACATCAAATTAAAATGAATTATTGGGAATATCACTTAGATAACTGAAACCCAAATGTTCCTGTTTCATTATTTGTTTGCTTTAAGTTGTGTGGGGTTTTGGGGGGGGGGGTTGTTTTGATTTATCTTAATAAATACTCTGCTTTTTCATTCTGGACTCTTTTACACATGGTTAAAATCTTGATTTAGAATTAGAGGGCGGGAGTATAATTATGAAACCTCTGAATGAAGTTGAACTGGTGCCAGATATTATGCATACTAAGTACATTAATAGAAAGAGATAGGGGAGGCTGTTGAGACAGGGCAGTATCAGGAATGAGTGGCTAAAGTGACACACAGATCTTTCTTTTACCAATACATTTAGGAGGAGCTAAATCAGCTACTGATAACTCTGCTGATTATGGTCTTTCTCAAGCTGCCTTTAGGAAGAACAGGGAGACACGATGGGCAGCTCTTATCCCTGAAGAGGAACTTGATCCTGATGGAAACATTCTAATGGAAAATGTGGTGTTGGGATGAGAGTCTGTGCTGGAGTGGCAGCTTGGCCCCAAAGTCACTTACTGTCATCTGTGTGCCTCCTAACTTGAAATCTTCAGTCAGATTTTTACATGTAGGAAAAAATGCAGTGATATAAATTGGCCAACATAGGGTCTACATTTCTCTTGATTCCTCATTCACATGTCAATTAACATTTGTCTTTAGAATACAATAGACTTTTTGAAAACATAAGTGAGAAAACAAAGGTATCTTCATTGCTCTCCTTAAAAATATGCTGTATGTTTGATTTTTATTGTAGATATTGCCAGAATATTTTAATCCAAAGGAAAAAAAACAGTGTGAAAGAAGTCAGAAAAAGCAAATTAGTATGTAAAATATATCCATGTAAAAATAAATGTATTTTAAAAGTATATTTTAACATCAGCCTTTCAAACATGGATGCTGAATTTTATGAGTTTAATTAAATCGAGTTTTTTTCAGTAATGTACAGACTCAAAAATTTTTTTAAATTATACTTTGAAAAACTCTTATTCACAGAGATGGCCCTTGGCCTGTGTGGGATATATAATCAGGATTTAGAATACACTGACAAGGACAAAAATGTCATATGTGACAAATACATACATATCTATATACTTTTACACTGAAACAAAATGGTAAAGATTCTAATCCTAGCAACCAAGAAGGTCGGTCTTTGTTTGGAAGATTATTTGAAGAGTGTCCTGATTCCTATATGTCTGTTATTATGAAAAGTAACAATGAAAAAAGAGAAGCAAAGTAAAAAGTATTCAAATGCTCTAAAGAGTATGAGGATTTCATGTTAACGAAGCTCCAGTCAAATTGAGCTGATGAAGGGGCAAAATATAGAATCGGGTCTGTAATAGAAGTAAGGATGATTGAGAGCAAATAGGAGAGGGAAGGGCAGAACAAGAGAGGGGTGTTATTTAGGACGTGTGTAGTGTAGACACCGTGTGGCTTGCTCTCGGCAACTCAAAATGTCATGCCATTGTTCAGTGTGTTCAAAATGCCATATATGCCGCATGGTTTGTGCGGTGACATTTTCTATCAGCAGGGGAGAGCAGTGTGTAGGGTTTCATGGGCCCTCCTATGGAATGCAAGTGCACGCATTCAGTGATGTCACTGAAACCAAGCAATAGATGTCAGCCAGCCTGTCTTCTAAATGCTGCACCTGATATGGTAGGGGGGCAATGGCAACCCTCCCCATTTACTGAACTTCCTTCTCTGCAATTGGCCAGAGCCAATTCCTTTGCAATACAAGTGTGTTAAATAATTCTTCATTTGCCAACTCTGACATATGTAACCAGGTGACCCAAAGACTGCAGAACCTGCTCAGTGTGACAACCTCTGAGGTGGAGTGACTGCATGATACAGTATGAAAATTCTGGAGTGAAAGTCCTGAGCGTGGAGTCCTGGTCTGACCCTTCCCTGAGTTACTGAGTGACTTTGGGGCACGCACTTAATCTCTAAGAGTCTCAGTTTCTTTACCTGTAAAGTGAGAATGATGGGCTGATCTTGACAGTTGGAGCTTTAGTTCTAAAGTTCTATGAGACGTGAGGAAGAGGAGTCAGTTTCTGTGCCATGGAACCTGATTTCTAGCAAAAGAACAGTTGGGAATTCCAAAATCTGCTCCTGTTGATGAGAAGTAATAAGGGTGATTTATCTACCATTTGGGATATAAAGATTTCAGGTAGTCCTTTGAAATGGAAATCCTCAGAGACAGCTTGAAATAGCTAGCTTTTTTTTTGTTTTTTGTTTTTTTAGTATCACTTCTCTGAGCAGCAGTTTTGCATACTCTGTCATATTTAAGTTTTGTAAGAGTCCCATAAGGTGACAAAAGTTGGTCCCACTTTACAAACGAGAGATCTGAACCTCAGAGAATTGCATAGTTAATTGGTGCCAGAACTTGCACAGTCTTCTGGATCCAAGCTCATGTGATTTTTTTTTACAGCTGCTGGGAAGGGAAGAAAGGCATGCATGTCTTGTGTGTCTACAATATGTCAGGTACTATGTTACATCATTATTTAATCCTTATTCTGAATGAAAGGCAAATTATTCTCATCAGTATTTAAGGTGTTAAAAACCCAGCCCACTGCCGGCTTTTGCAAATAAAGTTTTATTAGAACATCAACATACCTGTTCACTTACATATAGTCCCTGATTCCTTTCAAGCTACATCAGTTGAGCTGAGTAATTATGACAGTCAGGATGGCACACAAAACCTAGAGTATTTATTATCTGGACTTGTACAGAAAAAAAGTTATTTGATCATTGAGTTAAATAAATTCTTTGGGAAAAAAAGAGATCACTCATCACGAGAGAAAAGACATTTGGTTGGTAGCCTTAATGCAAACATAGAAACCTTCAAAAGAGGTAAACCAACTCTTTTGAGTTTTTTGATGAACAAAAAATGCGATGAAATAATAAAGTATCTATTAAATTAATATGACTGATTTCTTCTTGTAGCTTAAAACTGACTCAAAGCAATTCAAGAAAAAAAGTTTTTAAAATATTTTGAGCAATGGCAGCATTATTGGAATAACTGAATAAGTTATTCATTACATTTTAATATTTATTATACATTTATAAAAAGCTTTCATTTGGTTATTATAATTGAATTATAATTTTTTGAAAAAAAAACCATGCATTTATTTGTGCAATTTCTGGTGGGTTATTTTTTTAAGTGCATATCATTTTCAGCCTTTTTTTATCAGAATTTTTCCTGGTAGGACAGGGTAAGCTAAAATGTGACACAAGAAGATAAATATACATGTAAGGTGTTGAAATTCTTTTAATCTCTAAAAACTTTCTCATTATGGCCTGATCCATTTTCCATTGCATAGAAGAAAGCAGGAACTAGAATGTGAGCCAACTCTAAACTAAATTAAGTGAATACCTCTGTCAATCCTCTCTGGTTGCCATTGTGCTCCAAATTGACTTTCTCTTTTCTGAATTATTTTCTTCTTGCTTTCCAGAACCCAGAGCTCCCCATTATAAAACTTGACCCAGATCTGCGTCTCACTCACGCCTTAGATAAAACTTGCTCCATGAAAATTTATGAAGATTGTTTCCTTTTCACAGGGGACTGTGAATCTCCAGCAGTTGTAAGGTCTTCTATATGATTTCTACATTTTCAGCTTCCAAAGCATACTCAGGAACAGCCAGCAGATTTGTTGTGCTTACTATGTGCTAGGCACTGCTCTAAGTGCCTCACACATATGAACTTATGAATCCCTCGCATTCCAATCACCTGTGCATAGTTAGTTACTATTATTAGTTCTGTTTTACTGATGAGGTAGCTGAGCACAGAGAGGTTGCCCAGTCATCATTCAGTGCCTTGGTGGAATGGGAACCCAGGCATTCTTGCTCCAGGGCCTGTGCTCTTTGTCACCGCACGATACTGCTTCTCTTCCAGCACCTGTCCTAACTTATCTGATCTGTACAACTGCCCCATGAGGAAGGTAGATGGGACGAGCAAGTTTATTATCCCCCGACCTACAGAGGGGTGAAGTAACTTCACCTGTGCCGTAGCTAGAATGTGGCAGATCCAGAACGAGAGCCAAAACCTTCTCTTTCTAAAAACATGTTCTTTTCCACAAAACCATTCCTTCTGGGAAGTAATGGAACAAACACTTTCTTCTTGAGATGATAAGGCTTTATAAATTGTTTAAAATTTTTGGAATTATTATGTTCTATTAGGTGATAATTGGAAAAAATGGCCAGCTCATAGGAGTAAATCTCTAATTGGTGGGGAAACAGATTCTTGCAGAAGTGGTTGGGATCTCTCAAAACAAGGTAGAAGGTACGTGACTACGTGGACTTCCTCGTGAAAGTTAGAAAATAGCTACAGATAATTCTACTAACCTCACATCAGCCACCTTCAGAATTCGTGGAATCATCTATTTAGCATCCTGAAAAGGTACTGACATCCTTCAGCTCAACTCAGTCCCCAGACTATACGGGCAGTAATTAACTGAAAGAGCACACAAAGTTACTGAAGAACTGAATTGCTTAAAAGATACCAGCAGTGAACACAAGCTGACACCTACCTACAAAAGCTGTCTGTGACTAATCAAAAGACTTTATCAGTGGTTTGCTATCATGATTTAGTAACATGGGCATTGTATTGAGACCTAAATGATGTAATAATTATGTCTAGCAATGAAATATAGGGACAACTGGTGAGATTGAGAAAAAGAGGAAGAAATATCATTTCTTTTTTGTCTCGAACTAATTTTTTTAATAGACATGATTCATGTCAAGCCCCAAGTGGATTCAGAACAAATGAAAATTGGTTAAAAAAAACTTTCCTTTTCAGTCAAAACCAACCAAAAAGAGAAAGAACAGGTTATGGATGGGAGAATCCGTTTGGCTGTGTATAGATTTTTGACTGTGATGTTGGAAACAGGTGGTTAACCCAGAATTTGGCAAATTCCAACAAAAGTGCGAAACCCTAAATAATCAGTTGTTGATGCTGATAAAGGTGACCAAGATAAAAGGCTGGAAGGGCAAATAATGTAGCTGGTACCATAAAGCCTTTCAAGACAACAGATGTGACAAAACGTACTGTACTGTAATACCAATACAGTTTGGCCTCTTTTCCCTTGAGGAAAGAAAAGCCAAATTTATGCCTAGGTTCAAGCAAGAAATATATTTCTGGTTTTGGAAAGATAGTGGCAGACTCTGTCATGTATGAAAAAAAGTCAGTGGAGAAATCACCTGCAGGAGCCGTTTCAAAGAATATCAATTACTTTGTGGTTTCCATTATCATGGCAGACCCAGGAAGAGATCTTTACCAAGTGATTGACCTCCATGGCCCATAGCACTAGTATCCTAACTATTTAGAAGAAAAATAATTCTTCTCTCCAATCACTCTCAATTATCAATGCCTAAATGAAGCATTTTCCCCAGTTATTCTGTTTCCCAAAATAAGAATTTATATCCTGACTCAACATACATAGCCAGATTTTAAAATGTTTCATAAAACAAAGCTTATGCTTCCTCTGGTCAATGCAGTTGATATTTTTCACCTCTATTCTATTTTATTCTAATACGTTGTCTTTCATTTGAAAAATAAACTAGTTTTCACCTACAAAATTGATTTAACCACTCAATAATGATTCTCAATCACAGTGTGAAAAATTAAGGCATACCTTCTTAAGTCTGTGAATGCATTTTCAGGTATACAAATTGGGTGATACACACACCAATGTAAAAAAACAAGTTTGTTTTTTTAAAAATAATCAAGTTTGGTTGAGATATCTTGGAGTACCAAATTCCGTTTTCATCAAGTCCATTTGAAGAAATATCTTAAGCAAGCTGATATTTTTATGACAAATAAGTCATTAGTTATGTAAAGAAATAAAATATTGGTCTAGAAAGTATTAGATCATTAAAGCATCATGAATATTTAAGAAACTTCCTGTATGTTTAGGTTGTGAGAAACTGTTTTTCAAAAATATCAGTTAGTCTTGCCATAAGGGAAATACTGGATTCAAAGCAATCAGAAAAACAGAAAGAAAGGGAAGGAAGACCAATTGCCAGCATTTTCTTTTAATGTGCCAAAGATATTTTTTTCCAAATTGTTCAAAATCTGCCTCTTTTAAGAGCTCTGATATGAAAGATATGTAACAAATTTTTATAGAGCTTGCTACTAATTTCAATTTTTTTTGGATCATATAGACCTTTCTAGACTGAAAGCTCTCCATGCACTATGATTTGTACAAGATTAGCTCAGTAAGAGATTCTTACTAATGGAGTTGGAAGACTGCCCTATATAGATGATGACTTCTCAGGGTCAGGGACTATATTTTATTTATCTTTGTATCATCATCACTTAGCACTGGGCCTCTCACACGATAGCTGCTCAACAGGAGTCTGTTAAGGGAATAAGTCTGTTCCATTTATCATCTCACCACCACATATATCCTAAAAAACAACTGGGCAACAAACTCATGAGTTGGTACTCAAGAGGATGGTAAACCATAGCCATCCGAACACAACCAATTCAGTTATTTGGTTGAGTTAGTTACAAAATTAAAAAAAGCAAAAAACAAAAAAATGAGCATCTTGTTTTCTGAGGTTATGCTCAGCCATACCTATAGGACGTCTCTGGAAAACTCTTTGAAAGTATCATTTTTTATAAAATCACTTAACTGAGAAAGATGCGAAATTGCAGAGTTCCATCACCCCATACCATTATCATCAGGAAGGATTTCAAAGACGAAGACTCTCTTGTAGAGTCAGTGGTCCCTCACCTATGGTCATCCACATAATGGAACCCCATAAGTAGTGATCACAGATGATATAGATACATCCAGTGTAGCTGCTTTGGGAACAGTTGACACTTCTCAAGACTACTTACTATTCTTTGAATGTACTGTCCTTGTGTTTCCATTTCAGCATCTTTGAATATGCTGTCTTGTTTATCATTCATAAACTTCCTGTTAACTCCTGAACTTGACTTGTTGGCATTCGATCTGTTCTGCAATGTCTGGCTCACTTGTTACATCTTCAGAAAAGACTGTTGTGATTTTCTCACATGGATGGCATCTCCTCTTTCTTGTACTGAAGGCATTTATAATTCTCTCTTATATATTATTGTGTACAATATTTATTTTCTGTTTTAGAGTCTAAGGCTTTATGACTTAAGAGACCTTATGTAATACCCTCAAGGTTGTACCCTGATAGGATCCAGCAGTGTTTTGAACACAGTTGATTTTCAACTCTTAAGCATTTGTTCATTCATTCAACAAAGTTTTACTGAATGTTTAACCCTGCTGACAATGTTTAAAGCACTGAGAATATCATTTTAAACAAGATAGATAGGGTCTCTGCTCCCTAAACACTTAAATTTACACATGAATGTCTAAATTAAAAAATGAACAAATGAATGAATGAATGAATCGAGCTCTTATTTAGAACAATTTTTGGTTTGGATTTGGACTACCTTAGATTCAAATCTTGGACCTACCATCTATAAGCTGGGTGAAGCTGGCAATGTTATTAAGATATACAGAAACTTTAACAATAATGCTTATTTTACAATATTACTTGGAAAGTTAACAAGCATATAAATTGTTGGTACACATTTGTCACTCATTAAGTATGAATTTCCTTCCAATTACAAGAAGGTAAGAAATCCTTTCTTAGTGGTTCTTTGGAATACATCAACAAAATAAAACAGATGAAGGTCCTTTCCTTTGTGTAGCTTTTATTTCAGTGTGGAGATATAGTAAACAGGCAGGATAGTAAATTAATAAGTTACAAAGTATGATATAAAAAGAAAAGATGCCATGGGAAGAAATAAAAGTAAAGCAGGGTAAGGAGATAGGGCATGCTAGTGGGGTCAGGTAGCTTTATAGGGCCATCTCTGCAAAGTCCTCTCAAACCAATCACGACAGATAACTGATGCATACTGGCTGAAAATCAGTTATACTTGTAGGCCCTATTAAACATTTTTTGTATTTAGACATAACAGGCAGTGGCTATTTGGGAGGATGAATTGACTGTGGTCACAGACCTCTACCTAGTGTATGCTTCTCTTAGGTCAGGTAATTATTTTTGACAGCCAAAAATACATAAATAAACAGACACTTATTTTGTATAAAGTTTCCCTTTATTGCAATTATATAAACATTCTTGGGAATGGTTCTTTGGGGTACTGTTTGTAAGATATCACCTCTTGAAAGGGGATGAGTATTTTGCTATTCACTGCCAAAATATTTATGGACAAGGTAAGTCATTCTCTAGAAGATGTAATTCCATCTCTGCTCTGATAGTTGCTATGTAGCCAACTATCTTAGGATAAAGCTAACCTGCGGCTATCAAAGACACCTACAGATATAGTGGTTAAATAATATAAATGTTTATTTTTCACACATATAACAGTTCTGAGGTAATAAGTCCAGGCCAGTCGGGCTGCTTGGCTACAAGCCGTCATTTAGGGACCCAGATTTTGTCCTGTACTCCATATTTATATATGTAACTACTGCTACACTGATTTTTTTGCGGTGGCGGGGGGCGTGTGGGGGGGGGGTGGTTAAGATTACATTTCAAGATAGAGAGCGTCTTTCTTGTATGATTGGTGCCTATGTTTTAGTGATCGTTATCTATTTTGAATATTATCCCTGGTTCTAAATCTCTGTACAATATGACCACGTCTATCTTTCCAGCTTGATTTTGTGTCACCACCCCTCTCTACAAGCACCTTGCCTCCTCCTTCTCCTATATCTCTGTCCTTAGTCACACCTGCTTATTTTTGGCTTAGAAACTCACCGTGCTCTTTCTGGCTTATGCCTTTCTCTGTCTAGAATTACATCCTAGTGACCCCGCCCTTGGCATATCTAACACCTACTCTTTCTGTGGACCTCACCTGAAAGGCCAGCTCCTTAGGGAAATCCTCTATGGTTCCATAGAACCTCCATGCTAACCAGGTTGAATTTCTTTTTACGTATAGATATGGTTCCCTGAATTTCTCTTTTGTAATATTCATGATCATTAGCTTGATGTCAGTCTTTTCTGAGAGACTGTAAGCTTCCTGAGGGCAGGAGCTGTTTCTGTCTTGTTCACTGTTTCACTGTTTTATCCTTAACATGTTGACTTGAGCAAGTCATACAGGAGCTGCTCAGCAAGTATTTGTTGAATGAATGAAGGAGTGACTATGTCCTGTTGTCAGAGGAGAAGTATTCTCATAATATTCACACCTAATTTCTGAGATAGTTGAGTTTATTTTGGCTTCTTCATAACCAAAAAAAAAAAAAAGTGCATCAATTGAACCAGCATTTAATGAATACCTACCATTTACCAGGCATTGTGTGATATGTTGAGAAAGATACAATGATGAATAAGGTAGGATTCATTCCTTACAGAAACAACAGTGCATTTTGGAGCCTTCCTGGCACTTGGACTTGACTTAATCATGAATGAATACACACTAGAAAATGTGTTACAAAATTAGTACCAGTACATACTTAGTAAAATTTAAAATAAAAATATCTGAATGGATATTTGCGGTTTGTTATCCTTATTTTTAAGAACAAGTATGTCTCAGTCAAAGCTAAGAAATTTGGATTTAATTTACCACTTTTATTTGGTCTTCAGGTAGCTTTCTTGTTAACAGAAACTGAAAATGGCTTACTTTGGATTCCACCATAGGGATATTGGTACAGAGAAAGACACAGCTTAACATGATAGAGTAAACACAGAGCCCAAAGTAAATGGCCTGCTAGGAAAATCTTTGCCTCTTTGACAGTACTTTTCACATTGGCACAATTATTAGATGAGACTAAATGAGCTTTGAGGTCTCATGAAAGCATTCTTAGTGCCCAGTGCACAGAGAACTTGAATGTATAGTAAGTCTTGCATTGGGTTCCAGATTGTTTACCCAAAAGGTAGGTTATATATTTGAGAATGTGTTGTATAATATTTGAACTGGAAGTCATATGCAGGCTGTAAAATTTCCAATTAGAATCAGAACATGTCCATATCCACCAGGAGGCTTATCTGGATGAAGTCGAGCTACCACTTGTAATTGAATTCCGTAGCTTCTTCAGATATAGATTTATGTAAATAATAAATTATTGAATTAATACTTTTCTTAATTTTATAGAACCTTTACTTGTGGTTAAAACTTAGGCCCATCATTTCTAATAATTGTTCCTGTAATGCTGATCACAAACGTCAGCAGAAGCATGAATTAATTAAAATTAGCTGCACTAACAGTGTTTTTCATACCTTTCACTTAAAAATATACATGAATCCCTAAAACGATAAAGCTTAAAGAAAATTGTTATTAATTCCTAGTTTGTTTTTTAACAAACTAGAAGAAAAGAAAATTGTTATTAATTCCTAGTAGTGTTTTGGATGTTTGTTTATTTATTTATTTATTTTTGCTTCTCCTCTTCCCTGCCTTTCGCTCTATGTGTTTTGTCTTGTTTTGTTCCTTCTTGCATCTGTTTTTCAGTTTATTGCTATGATGATGAATTTTAATTTATATTTATTTTTTATTTCTAGAGTATTTATCCTGTTTGTACCCACTGACTCACAGGCGAGGATGGTGATTTTTGTACAGTAGTTTACTTTTAAAAGAAATAGGACTGCTCAAGCAGCTAATACGGGAAGATGTATCACCAGCCTGAATAATTGTGACAACCATAGACCGTATCAGTGTCTGTTTGTTTGCACAATACCCTCCTGCATTAAGAAAGCCGTCCCAGCTGTCTTGGGCTCTGGAGTCGCCCATTTCATCACTTGACACTGCGGCAGATGTTATGGATTGATAACAGACTTCACTTCATTCACTCCACATCTAAGATTACCTCTGGAAAAAAAATCTAATACATTATAACCCTCCCAGCCATTTGTTAAAAAAAAAAAAAAAAATCAGCAATTTATTCCCCTTTTTAGCATTAAGTTGTGTTTTCCCCCCCCTCTTTGCATGCACATACTATTTTAAAATGGCCATTTAACACATTCATTGAATGGTTTTCTGTAGGCAAGAAAATCAGTGCAAGACAAGAATGTAATGATTTAATTGAATTAGGACCAGATCAGATTTAGGGTTGATGACTCATATTCCTATTATATAAGAAAGATGCTGCTTGCCTTTAATGATAGAGATATGTGCTGCATTCATAGTTTCATTAGAAATAAGTGCTTCTAGGTTTAAAACTGAAAAGAAGAGCTCAGTCTGGGATTTGAAAGGAGGTATAAAATCTGTATTAAGTTGAACAGATTTCTTAGCTGAACAGCAGATTCTCCTCTTTAGGAAATTCAAGGATTCCTGTAAGTGTAACACAAATAGGATTGACCATTGCTTAAAGATTGTTAAATGAAACAGTCTGAAGAGTGGGCATTTCCTACATACAAATAGATTTTATAGAAAAATGTGGATAAAATGAATAAAAATGTACAATGGGCCTGTGCACGAACAGTGTGATTTTATTGTTCAGGCTGTAGAATAGCATGCAATTGAAGTGCGTTTCAAAATTAAGTGTGACGGGGGGAGGAACTGTGTGGATCAAGGACACCGTTTTTAATCTCAGTCTTGAACTGGCACACAGAAGCTTCACGTCTGCCTTCTCCATTCAGGCATTCTCACCTTTTTTTCCCCTCTATTCCTAACTTAAAATTAGCTCCTTGGGGCAACTGTCGGTCTGTGAATCTGGCATAAATCCAAGCGCCACCACCCGTAGGCAAGGTCATCAAATCCCAAGGTGGCCAGAGGTACTCAGCGTATTAGGGCTAGGAGAGAAAAGAAAAGGGCTAGAAAATGGGCATCATGAGACAAGACAGTTTCCATTAGAATTATTATTCCTTTTCCCTTTCAGGTGCACAGCATTTTAAAGTTCACAGATTCTTTCACATTTTATTATGTCATTTTGTTTTGATCCTCCATTGCACTAGAATGATGCCCACAGGACAGGTATCAGCCCTTGGTTTACAAGGGGGAAACTGAGTCTCAGAGAAAGGAGAAGACTTCTGTGAAGTCTCGTAGCTGGTTGGCGGCAATTACCAGTTTCAACCCAGGTCTTCCAGTGCGAAAATCATGTGTTCCTTCTGCTACATTTTATGAACTCTAAAGAGAGTGACAAACATCTTTTAAACAAAGGAACGATTGCTCTGGGAGCTCTTTTTTTTTTCCTGTTCCCCCCTTCTCTCACAGAGACCCAGTGAAATATTGGCCAGGGCAGCAAATAGGGGTAAGGGACCACCATGAGCCCAGGTCAGTTACAACAATGAAGTTCACACATCACATCAGTCTAAACCAATGGGAGGGAATTCCATAGTGGCAGGTGAGTTTTGAATCCACACCAAACATAAAACAGTACACCGTTAATTAGAGGAGACTTGACCTGGGAGTCTGAAAGTGTGCAGAAGAGATGAGCTTTCTATTTTTCTTATGAACGTTGGGTTTTGGTATTTAGTTTGGAATCTCATGTTGATGGGGGTGGAAGAGGCATTATTCTGGTTATGCTGACCATCAGGCTCCAGCTCCCCACAAAATGCAGGTTATTTGAACTCTAGAAATACATGGTCTAGCACTACTGGGAGGGTTGCAGGTTTCAAGCACTGCTCTGGAGAAAAGTTGCTCCGTGGTGTGGGAATCCAGCAGAACAAGGTGGGAGCTGTGGAGACAGAATGACCATATCGATCTCAGAGGAGGTCGATGAGGGGAATAGAGGCACCAGGCAACAAGCAGTTCTCTTAGGCACAGCCTCCATAAATTACAGGATTCTCCCTAACTCCCATGCTGAAGAAACTAGAAAGAGCCACACAGAATTCTAGGTTCCCAATCAAGCCAGTGGTTATGGACTGAATATGTGATGCTCCCCCACCCCCAAAAATGCATATGTTGAAACCCTACCCCTCAGTGTGATAGTATTAGGAGGTGAGGCCTTTGGGAGGTAATTAGGATGAGATGAGGTCATGAGGGTGGGGCCACCTTAAATGGGATTAGTGCTCTTATAGAGTCAGGAGAGAGCAGGCTTCCCCTCTCTGCTTTCTCCCATGTAAGATAGAAAAATTCAGCAGTCTACAACCCAGAGAGGGCTCTGAGTAGAACCCCACCATGCTGGTGCCCTGATCTAAGACTTCCAGGCTCCAGAGCAGAATAAGTTTCTGTTGTTTATAAGCCACCCGGTCTAAGGTATTTCTGTTAGAGCAGCTCCAACAAACTAAGACACCAGTCTGGGCTTTGTACAGTCTCAAGGTCCAGGAAAAGGCTGGCATGTCAAGTGGGAAAACGGAGGTAAAGTTGTTAAAAGCAAACAAACAAACTAGCACTGTGATCAGAAAGGGAAAATGGTGACATCTAAGGGCACAGATTCCCAGGATTAGCCCTGTTTAAGGATATCAGATTTACTAGGACCCCACAACTGGTGGGGCAGCAATCATTATGTATTCCCAGTTATGGTGAAGTTGATTCTGAAATTAGGAAGCGTTGTTTATGTAAGTGGCAGGCATAAAGCTGATCTAAGACTTGGTACTAGTAAAAACTAGTCTTAAAGTTTCTGCACTGCAAGCTGGAAAATACCTGCTTCTATATTTCATCACTTATATATCACCTATGCTTTCACATTTGAACGTTGAAATGAGAGTTCATCTCAGAATCAGTGGTATCTTATTTTTATAATTAGTGGCGTTTTTTCTTTCTTAGTAATGCAATATAATTGTCCTTGTTGCAATATCAGTTGTCTAAAATTTAATCAAACGATTGCCAGGTACCTGCTATGAAGTGAATAACCAAAATAAACCCCACAAAAAACAAAAGCAAAAAACTCTATTGGCGCTTCCCTGGTGGTGCAGTGGTTGAGGGTGTGCCTGCCGATGCAGGGGACACACGTTCATGCCCCGGTCCGGGAAGATCCCACGTGCCGCGGAATGGCTAAGCCTGTGAGCCATGGCATGGCCGCTGAGCCTGCGCGTCTGGAGCCTGTGCTCCGCAACGCAAGAGGCCACAACAGTGAGAGGCCCGCGTACCGCAAAAAAACAAAAAACAAAAAAACTCTGTTGAAATATCTAGATCCAGGCAAAAATAATCCAGAATTTCCTAGAACAGTGGGTCTAAAATGGAGACTCCAGCAAACCTCTAGGTGAAGATCAAATAAAAAGAAAAACAGGATATTGCTGAAAGAATAATGCACCATTTGAGTAAGATGACTTTTTATAAATTGTATCTCAGTCTATAATTTGTAGCTGTAAGATGATTATTAGCATTGAAGGGCATATTTTATTTTAATTTCCATTATATACAGCAAAGAAAGGATATAAATTAGAGCATGAGACCAAACCTTAGAGAGACTGGGAGTGTCGATGTTGATGGGAGAATTTTCTCAATCCCTTGATGTATGGAGGGTGGGAGGATGCTCTAGAGGCAGCAGGAGACACATCCTGTTTGATTATGTCCTTAAAGGGGAAACACAGAAGGGAAACTTGCATTTATTTTTTATCTGGTTTAGATTGCATTTTCTGCTTTATAAAATTATGTGTGTTCCTGAAATGTCCTATGCTACGTTGATAGAACTTTAAAGAATGAGAGATATAATAAGCCCTAGGCAGACCTCTTTTGTAAAGTAAGTAAATGTTCTCCGTTTAGCTATCCTATAAATTTAAATTGTCAGGGTGATATACCTACCTACACTTAAAATGGTAATGATGATGATGATGATGTTATAAAACCATTAATTAGCTCTAGCTCTGTGATCAGTCTTGTATATAACATGCTCAGATATAAAACTCATGGCCTTAAGAAGTTTGCATTATAAGACAGAGATAAAAATGTAAGAGGGGTTTGCGTTCTTACAAGACCAGATATGAAATGTCTTGGAAGTGAAAGTTAAAATGTTCTCTGAGTTGGCATGAGAGGAAGGCAATCACATGTTCCTTTTGTGTCAGGAAAATATAGCGTCCTTTAACTGGCCCAACTAAGTTCTGAGGTTTTCCATGCTCTTCTTAGAACACTGTGGTCTTTTTTCCTCATACCTTGCCAGCAAGTAATCAGTGGCAGCAAAGAGGGCTTCCCTCTCTGGGCTTTAATGGCCACCTACAAAGTCTCTGGTGCCCTTAGGGAGATGCTTCATCTTCCCAGCACATTAGTTGTATCCTGTCCTGGTTGTGACTCTGTGATCTACCTGACTGCAGTAGAAATACAGGGGAATTACACCGGTGATCTTAATTGCCCTTTTTTTTTAAACTTTGGAGAAGGCACTGCTAGAGGACAAACTGGGAGCTAAGGATTCTCATTTCCACATTATTTCACAGAGGAAGGATTTTTCCAGTTAGTTCATCAGTCTACAGAGATCAAAACTGTTTTGCTTTTTACCACTTGATGTCATTCCACTGCTTGAGAAATGCAAATGACCTGACCTATATGGATGATGAGGGAATTGAAAACATTGATTAGGCAAAGAAAAACTGCCATCTAGTTAAGGGTCTCAGTGACCTAAGACATCTGTTAGCTCCAACCAAAGTAGAATTAATTGGCGAGTCAGATGATAACGTTGACAAAAAAGAAAAAGTAATGAGTCTGATCAAGTAGATACATTTAGATCACACACACACACACACACACACACACACACACGCATGCACACAAATTCTTCTTGGAAAAGTAAAGAGAAATATTCAAATTTAGAAAGTCAATAGAGGAACTGAAAAAAAAAAGATTATCAAATTCCAAGATAAAGTAAAATAAATCTTGACAACACAAAGAAAATACCCAAAGAGATAAAAGAGATGGACAACAGAGAGGAAAAGATAATAAGCAACTTGGAGGAGAAACCCAGAATTACAGCAGGAGAGTGAGAGGTCTGTGGGATAAAACAAATGAAATAGATGGGCTAAACATAATTATAATATGGAGTGAGCAAAAAAATGTTTTGAACTAAAAATATGGAAACAACACAAGTACCAGTTATAAGAGAGTAGTGAACAAACTGTAGGATGCTTACTAAATGAAATATACAACAGTCAAAATAAATGAACTAGAGAAACACAAAAAACTGGGTAAATTTCAGCAATATTAGTCACAGATTTCTAAATACAGTATGACATCCAATTTATAAATGTAGAAACACAAAATTTTAAAATTATATATTTCAAGTAATGTATATTGATGCAATAAAAGTCCGTAAAACAGAAAGCAAGGAAAAGTGAACACAGATTTTAGGATTATGCTGCCTAATGTAGGGAGAAGTAGGGAGATGGGTTGATAGGAGGACAATATGGTTAAATGCACATTATTACCAAGATCTTAAGTTTTATTTTGCCTGGTAGCTTTTTAAGTTCTTGTTGCTTTATTAATTTTTTAACTAGATAATGTTAGTGTGCCCTGACTGAAGGATAATAATTATGTCAATTTTCTTCAGGTGAAGTCCCATCACCCCCCAATTTTTAAGTAAGTATTGGAATAGATTATATTAGCAAATGAAAATGAAAAAAGACATAGGGAGTGGCAGAATATGAAAAGTTACCAAATAGAATTCATGCCAAATGCATTAAACAGGATCAAGAAGACAATCACATACGATAATCACCACCACTCAGCATTACAATGGAATCATAAACTTTTGTGCACCAAACATAAAGCAAAATACATTTGGAAAGTTATCCTAGAGGTTGATGGAGAATTTAACTACAGTATTATAGAGGATAATGCAATGTTTTTTCTTTGTGAATGAACAGATTTTTAAAAAGTAAAGACTCAAGATTTAAATAATATAGCCAACAAGCTCAACATAATAAATATTTGCATATATAACATTGTACCCAGCAAAGAAAGAATATAAATTCTTTTCGTAGATCCATGGAAGATTTGCAAGAATTGCTCATGTACTTAATCTCAAAGGAAATTTAAATAAATTCCACAAAGTAGAGAGTTAAAGATCCACATGGTATGAATGTGATTCCAGATATCAGAAATAAATAACAAAAATAACTGAAAACGTCTTAGCTGCTTGAATTTGAAACACATCTCCCAAAGAATCCCTGGACAAAGAGGAAATCACAAAATATTTCTCAGGAAAAAGTAATGGGAAGAAGAACACTTCATACCAATGTTGGCAACAAACAAAAGCATTCGTAAAACCAAAATCTCGTATGTCAGTGTCGCTAAAGAGCAATCAGTGTAAACTAAAATTGAATTATCAGTGGAAGGAGTGGTTTTAGTAGAAATGCTATCACTTGGTATTGCTTGAGCAGGAGCTGCAGGGGAAACATCAAGACAGATTTTACCAAAAAAAAAATCTCTTAAAAGCCATGCTTAGAAGAGTTTGGAACAGCTCAAAAGAAACATGAGAACTGTTTGAGAAGGAATACCTAGAAGACATGGGGGCCACCTTGACAATGTGGGTGAGATGACAGGTTGCAATAAAACATGAGATGCCAGTATTCTTGGTAAGACAGAAAAATAGTTAATGTGCAACGTTTGTCCTATCTTTATGCATCTGCTGACTGCTATTTTTTCAAAGCCTCCAGATCATGACCAGTACATAGCAGAATGTACACAATCTTTTTCTCTCTCCTTTTCCTTCTCTTTAATGAACAGTTTGGGGGGTGGGGAACAACGATGACAAACACACACAGGTTCACACGCAAACAAGAGAAGCTGCACTGTGGTAGGTGGTAGAAAAGGAGATGTTTCGATTTTCCCCCCAAAGATGCCTTTGCTTCATTTGCCAAAACTGCAGTGAGGGCCACTTAGAAAAAGAAACCACTTTGACTATTTCAATCTGCAGCAGTTTCTTTTTGATACAACTGCTCGGGAGGTGCATTGTTGTGTCTGATGAAAGGTTGTTATTGGAACAACAAAAAAGTATTTTTTCCTTCCCATGTAATATGTAATAAAACTACTCTATGAAGTCTCAATGAACTCTCTCAATTGAGAAAAATACAGACAATTTTCATTATAAGTGAATGTCTCCAATTCATTCCTTTTCTATGGAAGGAAGACATGCAACAGTAACTTACTGTGGGCCACATTTCATAAGATATAATCTATCCCATTATTCTTGTGTATGTTTCATATGAAAAATGTTATGAAGTTTTTTCCCCTCACAAAAATACATATTCCCTTATCTCATTAAGTCCCTGTCTCACACAACACCCATTCCCCTGCTGCCGCCCGGCCCCCCTGCTTCCTCACCAGGGTCTCCCCAGATTGCGTTGCTATTTAAAAAGTATAAAAGAAATGCATGCACTTTGTTCACACACAGTCAGTCCATTACTCAATTTAAAATCTCAGGCACATGTAGATGAAATCCTGAGAATGAAATGAACCTGGATTTGGTTGACTGTGCCTGGTGAGATTTTGGCATGATCTCCCAAATGCTATGACTTACATTTCTTTGTTGTCTGTAGAATGTGATATTTGCGTCCATCAGTTGTAGTATTTAGGCTTAGAGATGACCTTATACTGGTCAGAGCTGCCCATTTTTTGTTTTCATTTATGTGGTGCTTGGGTACTCATGTGAGAAAAGTCTGGGAGATGTTACAACCTGGAAAATTGCATTTTATCTAATACATTTAACATTTTTGTGTGCTTGGATTTTTATTTATGTTCAATTATAACATGAATACATGCATATTTGTGAAAATCCAAATACTGAAAAGTATGTAAACCAAACATTGAAGGTTTCCTACTTCCTCTGTCTCCTACCAATTCACAGCTTACTCCTAGATATTCACTGTTAAAGGTTTGGGATGTATCTTTCACACAGACACAGACACACACACACTCACATATTCACATATATATATCCATTCTTCTTTTTAAAATTATAAAACAATATTTTACATGCTGTTCTGCAAAGATAGTTTTTGCTTAGAATATTATAAATTTCCATGTCACTACCTGTAGATCTATTTCATTCTTTTGAATAGTTTTATAGTAATATTTTTGCTCAAAGCTGCAGTGAACATCATTTTACCTAAATATTTGATTGCTGGACCAACAAATATAAACTCTTACATTTTGATAAAGTAATCATTTTTAAATTTTAGTAGGATAAAAATTTTGCTTTAAAAATGTTTAAAAAAAAAAAAAAAAAAGAGGGTAAGGGCTTCCCTGGTGGCGCAGTGGTTGAGAGTCCGCCTGCCGATGCAGGGTACACGGGTTTGTGCCCTGGTCCGGGAGGATCCACATGCCGCGGAGCGGCTGGGCCCGGGAGCCGTGGCCGCTGAGCCTGCACGTCCGGAGCCTGTGCTCCGCGCAACGGGAGGGGCCGCAACAGTGAGAGGCCCGCGCGTACCGCAAAAAAAAAAAAAAAAAAGTTTAAATGCCCTATAAAAATTATACCAATTTACATTCTCTGTTACCTACTCTAATAGTATTAGTTCAATGAATAAAAAATTCTCTTCTTTCTGACTCACTTAATATAGATATCTTAGTGTCAGGCAAAAGATGTTGAGTGGCTCATTTTAATAAATGACTTGAAGCCCTGTAGAAGTGGGTTTTAGTCATAGCTCTGCCCATCACATATGTGTATAAGTGGTCACAGATACATTATTTAACCTCAACATCCATATTGTCATAGTGAAGGTGGGGGCATATGTACTAAGTGCTTACAGAATTTCAATAAACAAAAAGACAAACATGCAGGAAAGATATATTAAAAGCACAACAGAAAAAAGTACATTTAGCTATTCATAATCTACACATCAACACACACATATATATGAGATAATACATTACAAATAAGATGAAATGAGACCAAATCTCATTAGTGTCAGTTCATATATATTAATGGTGGGCCAAAGAAACTAAAATGTGTTTCCTCATCATTCATGATACTTAAAAGATCTCAAAGCTTATCTCACATATGTAGGCCATTGAGACATGAAGGATCAAGTGATAAAGTTCAGTGCAATTTATAGACATTAGTAAAATAAAAAGTTTACAACTGTGCTCTTAAGAGGTCAGGGTCATTTTTGTGTGCAGAGGGCCGCCATTACTGATTTATATGAAAACCCATTATGTCTTTTCTTTTTCTTTTTTTTAACATCTTTATAGGAGTATAATTGCTTTACAATGGTGTGTTAGTTTCTGCTTTATAACAGAGTGAATCAGCTTAATGCCTAGGTTTACCTAGGGAACTTTGGCTGAGGAAATAAGATTTAAGAAAATGACATATTTTCTCTAGATGTAATATTAATTAACATAGTGCCAGCAATATTGTATTTTGTAGAAGAAAATGTAAAATGTTAAAATTGAAGCTATGTTACAGTTCAAGAAAATTTTTATTTAACTCTTACCTATCTGGTTTAACCTATAGAGACATAGTGGCCTTATTTAACTACATTTATTCTTTCATGCTTGTATCAAAATAGGTTCTATCGATGTCAATCAACTAATACCATTCATGCATTCTTATATATCTTGAAAACGTGTGCAAAAGCAAAACAAAATGCTTTCTTTGAGGAATCAAAACAAAAACCTCATCAATTTATCTCTATCATGTATAATAGAAAAGAAAATCAGCAAGCTTGGGAGGCCATATAGAAATCGTATAAACCTAGTAACTGACTAACTGACAAATGTTTCTCAGCCTCATCACTAAAAATCAAGACATATTGTAAGCCAGTATGTGATAGTCAGCCAGTCAACAAGTATGTTTTAAATTTCTTCATTTGAGTTCAAGACAAATCTATTTTCTTAGCAACTTCCTTGAAAATCTTTGTTATTAACCTATAGAGGGAAAACACTTTCATAAGTCTGTTTGGGGACTTCCCTGGCTGTCCAGTGGTTAAGACTCCATGACTTCACAGCAGGGGCCGCGGATTCAATCCCTGGTCCGGGAACTAAGGTCCCACATGCTGCATGGCGCAGTCAAAAAAAAAAAAAGTCTGTTTGTGTTAATGATAATAATAATAGTAAACCCTTTTGTAGAACTTCTTGTGAGCCAAGCACAGCTGTAAGTATCGAATGCACATTAATTATTTAATATTCCTGAAGTTTCTTTGTAGCTGAGGAAAATGAGACACAGAGGTTAAGCAATCCACACAGCAAGTATGTGACAGTCTGGATTTAAACCCAGACTATCTGGCTACAAGTCCTTGCTGTTATCCAGATCACTATATAATCTCTCTTTTATGCTGTGACAGATAGGTTGATCCCTTTAATGTGTAGGTATTATCTAGACCAATTTTTCAGAGAAGCAGATACACAATTGTTGGATAGAAACACAATTTAATTGCTTTCGAAGAAAACAGTTCCAGCTAACATTGAATTTTTTTTTTCTTTTCATCTCCCAACTCACTAATTGACTAATTAGGATAATCTTTAATATAATGATGGAGTTGATAACTTGGTTAACTTAAAGATTAATGATTTTATTTCTGATGAATGTGTACATGATATCCGAATCTATATGCATCTAGAAATATGAAATAGAAACTTGAACATCCCATAGCTTAATTTACACAGAAAATACTGTTATAGAGAGGAAAATGATTCATACAAAATATAAAGGCAATTACTCATATGCTCAGAAGTCAGGTACTCTTAGCTGGTACAGACAGAAATCTGGAACTGTAAGGCTTATCTATGTTAATTTCCTAAAGTAACCTGCAGATACTCCTATTAGCTTCAAGACAAGAGTATCTTGAGGGGTAAGGTCACTCATATCATTATCACTTATCTGGGAAGCTTCTTTAGAGTGAATTGTATTCTGAGCCATCGGAAGATTGATTATTGAACCATCAGATAGATGCTCTACCAATTAGCCAAATATTTCTCTCTAATCCATTTGCAAAATAACAAACAATAGAGAATCGACATGGGTAGACATTATGGGAAATACAGCCCTGTCTTGTTTATCTGTGTAGTGTTAGCTGTAACACCAACTATAAGACTGAGAAGGCATGGTTGTTCAGGATTCAGTTGTGAAACTGAATTGTAAAAATTGGAGTTTAAGATATGATTCTGAGCTCCAAAGTGCTTACAATTTGTTTGAAGAGACAAACAGTGTATCAGAAACAATAGAGAGAAGAATGAAGCATCAAACTACTTGTCATAAAATGTAAGAGTAAGTATGAGTCCATAGTATGGGAAGATGAACCTGAACCAGAAAAAATAAAACTGAGAAAGCTAAATTTTAAAAAAATGTTGGCTGTGTATTTAAGGTTATTGTAAAATCTTGGGTAGCACTCCAATGGGAAAGAAAGCGAAGCTGAGGGAGGCATTTGGACATGAGGTCCATTAAACTGTACCAAGTCACATCCAAATTAATAGCAAATCTCTGTAAGAATCCAGAAGGCCAATGTTTAAGGATTTTATTTCCCCAAACTACTTGTTTGAGAGTAAATGAAACAGTGATACAATGTGTAAATTTGAGTTCTTGCATCTTCTTCCTCTTGGGAAATTAGGAGAAAACAGCAAATCTATAGTGACTGTGTCCTTGATTAGTGGCTCAGATTCCATGACATGCTTCCCCCTAACTAATCCCCATCAACCTAGGCATTTTCCTTGTCAATTGACGTCCTCATATTTTCCCCAACTCCATCTATACACCATATATTTCTTCAGGTTAGTCCGTAACTCTTATTCTTTTCTCCTCTCGCTCCATCTAGAAAATAAATTTCAATTACATGTTCACATATCCTAGGAAACAGTTGCATTCAAGGTCAAGATCAAGTGAAATCACTTAGATTTCTCTCCCTCTCTATCTCCCTCTTCCTTTCTCTCCTGGGCTTTATAACTGAACACCATGGACTTTCCTTTGGAGACTTTACAGGAGTCATTTTTCCAATTCCTGGTCTCATATATATAACCATTCACAAGCACATGTATGTGTATGCATACATGTATATATATGAAAGGAGAGACAGTTCACTTGTTGATAAGTGTATGTGTAATATATAATTTTGTAAGAACACAATAAAGCCATCGCCACCTTTATCTGTGAAGAATTTGTGTTCTAAAATAAGTGAGGACTTTTAAAAAAGAGAGCATATTGCTTACAGATTTTGTTAAAACTTGGTGTTTCGGTTAACAGCAACCTAGAGATATCGATTTCACCTGTGTGCACAAATGTAATACTGTGCTCCAAAGCTTGTCTCCCCACCTCCCTTCCCTCTTCTGCTCTCCCCTCATGACCAGCATCACCCCAGCCTGCACATCTACAGAATGCACTTGGAGCCTGTCATTTGTGGAAGGCAGAAAAAAATGTGTCATTCATCCATCTCTGAGTTCCCATGGCTTGAAATGCAGTAGATATGTCATCAATATTTATTGAATCTTAGTAACTAAATGAAAACTTAGATAATCATATATAGCAATAAATTTTATGCAAAAATGCATTGTGAAGAGCTTAAGAGTAAATACAGGGTTCCAGAGGCCAAAGAGCCAGGGAATCACCGGATAACATAGCCCACTGTGGACCTTTGTCCAGTCTAGTCTGACTCTCCACTTCCCCCTCTGGCCTTGTGTTTTCTGAACTCATACATTCTACACACACCATCTCTTCTCATGCTAACAGCTGTATTGCAGCTAGGAATTACTATCCATGTTTAACTACCAACAAAGTGCCCAGTGGATGACTTGCCCTCAATAAAAAGCATCCCCCTTGTTCAGCCATTAAACAGTTTCCTATTTAATCCCAACTCAGAGTGATTTCTCTGCCCACACAGAACATATGTCAGAATTTGTTGGTATTTTTTGCATTTTCCCATGTAGTATTGAAAATATCTTTTCTCACAGGTCTCAGAGGTTCCCCCACAAATAGGGAAGTTGGCCTGATAGCCCAGAGTTTTGTAAGCTTGTTTTCCCATGACCCTTGATTGTAGCAGAGATACTTATTGGCTACATGTACAATATGGAAAGATAGGAAAAGATGGACAATGATTTCTATACATCTCTTACCCCCAGGTTTCAATATGATTGTGTCTCAGAGTTTGATGTGTGTTTGTGTTGCCTCATCACCTCAGACATTCTTACGTGGGTGAATAAATTCATATTTTCATGGTTTCCATGAGTCAGAGAAGTAAAAGCTAAGTCAGTGAGTGACCCTATGTTTCAATCTGCTCCATGACTCTTCTTGTATGATTTAATGCAATTATTAGTCCATATCATAGTTAAACTTTACAGACACTCTCAATTCACCCTGGAAACACCAGAGTCTAGTTTTCCATTTGAAACATAAATCAAATCCAGCAAATTCAGGGACAAACAATGTCCCTTGGTGCTCATATTCCATTCTACTAAATTTAATTGAGGGAAATATTTTTTATATCTCTTTATGGTCTGAGAGTTATACCTCTTCTTTGTTTCACTTTGTCAAAATGAATCTGGCTCTTCAATACTTCAGATGCGGACTTTAGGAAAAGTATTCATTACATATAGATAATATAGAAGATTTAGAAAATTAACTACATAGATTTTAACCTGGGGTGAATATCTTATAATTCTGTATAGGGTGAGTTAATGTATATGCTATTCAAATTCATACAGTTCTGTTAGGGTCTCGACAGAATTAAACACTACATATCACCTTTTAGACTCTTTATCCCACTTTCTCTCTTCTTTGGTGTGAGCAGAATTCTATTTTCCTTTTTTTAAATAATTCAAGGAAACTGCCATCTCTAATCAGAGAATACGGATTTACTAGACCAAAGGCATGAAGAAAAATATTTCCACTGCAATTAGAAACTTTTAAAGTTGGATGGTGGTTCAATCTGTAAGAACATACTAATGGTCTATGATAAATTCTCTTATTAACTCTCTAACTTTTAGCTTTCTTAAATAATAAATGTTTATTTACAAAGGATTCTGCTGTGGCAGGAATGAACAAAGAAGTAAGTCAATTCAATTCTTATACTTTCATGTATATCTGATATCAAACTCGACCAAGACCATTATTTAAAAACATTAAACAAAATGAATTGTTTAAAGTATTTGACTAATGTGAGAAAAACATCCAATAATTTAAGTGATGTACATTTTCATGGACTTTTACATAGGAAGTATCCTGTCTCTTTATTTATCTAGTCTGTTTCCCACATGATGATCACTTTCAATCATATAAATATTTTATCATTTTATGAAAAAATGAGAATTAAATTATTGGAATAAATTATCAGCCTTCATCTTTTTAGTAGACCAGTCTTAAGGCTTCATTTATTTTATTTTTTTTTTAATTGTGATCAAGTTGAGCATTGTGAAAGTAGCATAAAATTTTAGGAATGTTTATAATGGTTTCTATGATAAGACATTTATTTTCTTTCTGATGGTACAAGATAAAGTACACTTATTAATAGCATTCATCTTTACTTCTACATTTGAAAATATGTAAACCTTAAGAGATAACTGGAATTTCTTCTATAACCCCTATGTTGTTGGTTAAAGAAACTTTGTATTTTCTATCACTGGAAAATCATTTTTAAGTTATTGATTTTGCTTGTTCACTATCTTATAATCTCACCTCCCTTCAAAAAATTTAGTATATCTTAGTTATTTGGCACAAAGCATAGCTATAAAAATACTATACAACTATTTTACTTTGATTTTTTTCTTTCTAAAAATATTGGGTTAATATTAAATCCATGAATTTTGAGCATATTATAGTAAAAAAGTTAGGTACCACAAAACTACATAAACAAATGAATCAATACTTACCGAACTATATGTAATGAGGTTGTAATTCTCAGCAGGAGTCAGGTACCAAATGCAGTAATAGCAGAAACAAGGAAGAAATTCTTTGTAAAATTAATTATTCTAAAAATTTTAATCTGCCAATCAAGTTAGTCCTTTGTGTGGTAAAAATGTCAGTAATCTAACATCTACTTAATCACCTTTTTCTAGAAGTTTGTATAAACTCTAATGGTGGTGAGTACTGTATGTACTAGAAATAATGCCTGTCTGCTTTAAAAGTCACTGAAGATTTGTTTCTTCCATAAAGCTTTCCTGGACATCCTTACTCATTCCCAGGTGTATGGTGAACAATCCTCTCCTGATCTTTCTTTACTGCCATCCTTATTACATAATTTCTATGTATTTCTGTTATTGAGATGTAGCAATAATCATATATTTGTATTTGGGCTTCTAATTTTTGTGTTGGAGCCTTAAATCCTATATTTTTCTCATTCTACATGGGTTTTTAAAGGTGTACTCGTTCATTTATTCCATAAATTGTTTTTTGATGTGGACCATTTTTAAAGTCTTTATTGAATTTGTTACAATATTGCTTCTGTTTTTTTTTTTTTTTTTTTTCTGCTGTGCGCGGGCCTCTCACTGTTGTGGCCTCTCCTGGACGTGCAGGCTCAGCGGCCATGGCTCACGGGCGCAGCCGCTCCGCTGCATGTGGGATCTTCCTGGACCGGGGCATGAACCCGTGTCCCTGCATCGGCAGGTGGACTCTCAACCACTGCGCCACCAGGGAAGCCCTGCTTCTGTTTTATGTTTTGTTTTTTCAATCGTGAGGCATGTGGGATCTTAGCTCCCCGACCAGGGATCAAACCCGCACCCCCTGCATTGGAAGGCAAATTCTTAACCAGTGGACCACTAGGGAAGTCCCTATTCCATAAATATTTCTAACATGTCTATAATATATGTATGTATATATACACGTATATATAATATTTCCATACATCAACCACATAGATAAAGCACCCCGCTTTGAGAGGCAATGGAATGATTTAGAAATAGCTACGACCAGCCTCAAAGAGTCACTGCCTGGTTAGGAAGATGCACTTTGGATTAGGAAGGGAACAGTGCAATGTAGACCATGTTCATGCTGATAGAGAGGAACATATGAACTATTTTGTATATTCAGAAGGGAACAAGATTCCTTATACTGAGGTAAGCAAGAAAGAAGTGGCTTCTGGTTTACATTTTAAAAGATAATAAGAAGAATGTGGCCATGCAGAAATATTAAAGAATTAGGTACCAAAGAGATAAAACAGAAAATACCCTATGCTTGGAAATTTAGGTACAGGAACAGCAAATAATTTGATTTGAGGATTAGGTCTTAGTAAAGAGAGGAGTCATGTGTGAATAGCATGTAGAAAGTTAGAATGGAGTGAAACTTGAAAGCATCTTGAATACAAAGATTAAAAAATTTGGACTTTCTTTGAAGGTCAGCAGAGTAGTCAAGCATTAACTCTTTGTGCCTCTACTGACTCTTTGAAGCTACCTGCTTTTTGAGGGTAAAACTACAACTTTATAAATACTTTCCATATTATTTTGCACACAGCACTATTCATATCACTCGGGATCCTATAACTCTGACCTTCCTACAGTGATATAGCTAAAATAGTGGGGGTTCTTAAGGATACCAAGCCAAAGGCTGGCACATCATATTAAACAGTAATTGTCAAGTCAGACCTCCGGTGTTTGGTATGCCTGCCAAAGACTTATCTAAATATATCCAACCACTTTGCCCTACAAGTTAGCTTAGAAATCTTGATAAAGCAGGCTCTCTGGACAATTGTTATTTCCCTTCTGCTCAAAGCAGAATTTACTCTGAGAATGGCCTTTTCCCTGGTATTTTGATATATCTACTTCTGAAACTAGGAAGTTAATGACATGTAAATTTTTTTTTCCTTAAATGTCACTATGGCATTATTTAAAAATCAGAACAAAACAATTAAGTAGCCTTGCTCTTTTTTTTCTTATTTCATCTCCCTATCCATTCAATGTTAATTGAGCACCTACTATATATACTAGGTACTTTACAGGATGACAGGAATACCAAAAAAAAATGTTTCTGTCCTGCAGGAGCTCTAGTCTGTTGGAGAGTACACACAATGAAACAGTTATATTAAATTGTAAGAAGTGCTACAACAGATATGAAATACTTGCTTAAAGCCCCAAAGAAGTAGTTCCTGTCTCTCACTGCCTAAGTTTGGTATTGTTACTAAAAGTTCATCTAATACCTTTTTAAATAATAATACTAATCAGGATAAAGCAATTCATTCATTCATATAAACTCCCCTGTATCTCTGTGTTCATATGGCAGTGGCAATATGCTTTATAACTATGCTGGTTCAAAGCCCTTTCTGTTGAATTATAAGGTCAAGTAGAGATTCCAAAGGAAAGCCTATGTTTTCCATGCCCAGCCCCAACTCTTCTTTTCTGTCAATGAGATTTCACACACTGTGTGGTCTATTGCCTTGGAGAACTAAACTGTGATGGGTGGATGAATCAGACAAGAGAAGTTCTGGTTTATTAGCAGCCTACATTATGAATTCTGACTGCCAGTCTCTATGCTATTGGACACAGTGGTTTATGAAACTGTTTCTATGCATTTGCTGAAAATTTAACATAGTTCATTTTACTGTGGGTTCTTATAAAGCCTGATTTAGAAATAAAAGTCCCAAAACAATGAGAATTTTAGTCATTTGCGTTAGGTCAGACAGTGATCTTTATGAGCGTTGAATTCAAAATCTTAATTCTTCTATTAGAAAATTAAATGAAACTGAAAATTTTTAATACCTTTCCTCCAATATATCTCCCTACATACAGGTTATTTTGTTAAAAAAATATTAAACTGCAGGGAAAATTTTAATTAAGGCTGTAATCTTCTGCTTATTCCACTTGAGCGATCCTTAGAGTTGGCAAATTCCTAACATTATGATTTTTTTTCTCATCGACTCTATTCGTGTGGGTCTAACAAACCTTTCCACAGTTAAAAAGATAACAGAACTATAGAAGCTGACACGCAGACTTGGAATGATCCTTATCTCTCTTGTGGTAATATGATTCTGCTGTGTGACCAAGACTCCAGGAACCTTACCTCAAACCCACATATCAACAAGATACTGGATCTTGAATAACAAATTAGTGAAAAGCAGAGAAAACATTCTCTTCAATAATAGAAAATTACTCCTACACAGAGGCTTGTCCTCTGTGAGCACAGTGGTCCCCTACGGGCAGTCATTTTTTAATTCAGAGAAAAGTTTTAGTTAACTTCTTCGTCCTGAGGTCGAGGTCACTTCAGGGAGAGAGTTTATGATCTTCTCATGTTCTTCCAGCTACCGCTTCTGCCTTGTCATCCTAGCCAAGTCATGGGGGCAAATGCTGTTTAGAAATGGATGTGCTGACGTCCATGGCACCTCCAAACCTTCCGCTGTGTTCCTCTCAGTTCAGGGAGTCCGCGTTCTCTCCTTTCTGCTCTTCTGTCTCTTCTCTAACACTATTCCTTTTAACTCCCTTTTCTTTCCTATTCTGAAGAGTTATGGTTTACGAGTGTGAAAATACAGGAAAAAATACCTTTTATGTGCAGAATTTTATAATGTTTTATTGAGTTTTCCAGGCTGACCAATTCAAAAGACCCAGGAATTCATGTGTGGAATGTATGTCCAAGACAAAACAACCCTAAACCCAAGTAATGGGGTAAAAAATAGTCCTCTACAGATCCTACCTTAATAAGATACAAACTAATGTGGTCACATTTCTATATGAACAGCTTCGTTCCTCAATTAAACAATGAAATGAAGGAGCTTTTTGAAGGAAAATAAACTATGGTACAGACCAAAGCATTAAGACTTCTTGAATTTTTCCAATTGATTGGTTTCTAATTTTCTAAGCACATGCCATGTTTTCTATGCCAATCTAGCAATTTATTATCAAATAGTGTTAATACACATGTGTCCTGATCCATGATCACTTTAATTAACACATCAGGTTCCTGGGCATAATACCATTAATCTAATTAAAACAAAGCTAGATTTAGACGTGAACTTATAAAAAACCAAGACTTGGGTATGGGGGATATGTTCTGTTTATGGATCACATATCTGCTTGTGGTGTTACATGGACTGAAGTTCTAAAGAGACATAATTTTTCCTATTTTATGTTGTGTGTTGCCTGAATCACTGAAATAATTCACAGTATAGTATAAAAGACAGCCACACGCAATAATATTTTTTGATGCAGGATGCTAGGAAAGCACCTAATATGCAATGTCAAGGCAGCTAAAATATCAGAAATATTTATTTGTAGTCACAGAGTTAGCCTTTGATATATGGTATCTGGAACTATTTCCAAGTGTTTGTTGCTTTTTATTCAAAAGTACTTCATTAAGACGCAGAGAGCCTTTCTACTTACTAGTCCTAACAGTGGATGGAATTTGTCCCCTTAAGATATGTGGTAATTTTTAAACCTTCTAAAGGATCTGCTGGAAAAGTATCATTCTATCAGGAATAGTTAGGGAGGGTTGGAAAAACTATGCCTGAAAAAAACAAATCCATATCCTTGAGCCCTTATTTTTGTGTCCTCTCCCTTTCTCTAATGATGTGAATGTTACACCACATCTGTTACTTTTCACTGGGAATGTGAAAGTGGAAGATATGATTTCAAAAAATACTATTCCCAAAGGAAATACTGAAAAGCAAAAGCAACATAAACCCAGTCAAGGCAGGAATCATTAAGTTAATCCCCTACTTTACATATATAAGATATTTCAAGTAGAGAGTATATATGAGCACGAAGGGGAAGGTCATCTATAATGTCTGGTACATTTTCAAGATATATCTGTGGTGCTAAAGGCAGATTTAACGGACATTCAAACTTTTCTAGTGGAAGTAAGTAAAAGTTCCATTTTTTATATTTTATTTTTGATGGAGCAGGGAGAGGAGGTTAAAAACGATGCACAATTGGAAAACTGAAGTGATCATTTAAGAAGCTTTATCTTACTTCAGGCTTGTCATTTCCATTGATGTGAAAATAAACGTGAAACATATGGCTTGGGTTAAGAGGTCACAGAACAACAAGTTTAAAGTCTTAAGGCCAAAGTATTCATGGCAAATGCTTGTTGATTTCCCTAAGAATTCAAAATCCTATTAAAAGTCTTGAAAACCCCAAAGAGACCTGGAGGCAGATCACTCAGGAAACAGAACTCAGAAGAGAATTGCACTGACTGAGGCATTCTCAAGGATGTTCCAGATCCCAGGCCACCGCCTGAATGTATGTAGGAAAAAGTGTTTCCGGACCATTGGAATCTTTGGTCTGCCAGAGCTGGTGGGACCTTCCTGGGAGTCAACTGGCTACAGCAAAATAAAGGAGAGCAAAAGTAGCCTGGGAGAGTAGATGCTAGAGGCCAGCTTATACCTGACTTTATAGACTGTGGCTAAGGGTGTTAATTTTGTTCTAATGGGAATTCACTCTAGGTTTTGAACTGGGATGGGTGTGTGGGGAGCAACATGGTCCAGTTCACATTTTAAGAAAATTACTCTGGTGCAGTGGGGAGAAGTAATTGGAATAGGGCAGGTATGGAAGCTGAGTAACCAGTTAGGAATCTGTCTTAATAGACCAAACCACAGATGCTGGTCCTTGGACTAGGTGATAGGAAGAAGTAGAGAAATAAAACTGAAAACACAGCCTTGGATTGGATATAGTGGAAAAGGTGACTAGAGGATACAAAAACAAATTCTAGATTCTGGCTTGAGTTCCTGTATGGGACGCACTAATTGGAAATGCTTATGGATATCAAAAGAAGAATTGCTAATATTTATCACGTGCTTCACGATGTACCAGTCAGAGTTTTAATCAGTTTTAATAAACACATCAATACAATACTTTCGATAACTTTGCTTCTATGACTACCCCTATTTTACAAGTGAGAACACTGAGTAATGTTAAATAAAGCACTCTAATGCCACATGCTAAGAAGTAGTGAAGCTGGAATTCAAGTCTGTGTAGTCTGATTCCAAAATCCTTGTTTTCAAAAATTTCATTTATCTCACCTGACCATTATTATTATACTACATTATTTAGATAAGTAAGCAAATATACATATGAGTTTGAAATTCAGAAGAGAAGGTTGTACTACAGATATAAATTTAGGAGTCACAATTATGAGAACAGTTTCATTGGGGCAAAGACAGCAATAATGCATCTGAGGGTGTGAAAGTATGAGGGCATAACAAATGAAAGACAACAGCATACACTGATGATTCAACAAGTTTGTCCCTGGAGGGCAAATGTATAGCAGTGACACAAACGGATTTGGCACAAGAAGCACACATAGAGCACAGGCACACACATGCACACACATGCAGAGTATTACAGAATCTAAGGATAGTGAGAATCATGCTGTTGTCAGCTGCATAAAGTACACCAGAAAAGTCGAGAAAAGAATTTTTTTTAAGACTATCACATTGTACTTAAAAAAAAAAAAAAAAGATTGTTAATAGCCTTTTAAACAATGCAACCCTGGAAAATCAGGTTTTTCCTGCAGTTATGAGTATAATATCCCTGGTTAAAAATTGAAAAGAACTCTTGATCAACACACAGTCCTTTCTTTTACCTTCCTTTTGCTAAATATTCGTTTCCAGTGGAATTAGGATCCAGCAGAATGGGTCCATTAACTCCCCAGGTTTTCCTGGAGAAGCCTCGCCTCAACTCACCATTTGTGTCCTCATATTAATCAAACAATCAAAAATTAAATACAAAGAAAAAATATTAAACACAGTAAGGGAAAAAAAAACAAATAACATAACAAGGGAATCCCCATAAGGTTAACAGCTGATCTTTCAGCAAAAACTCTGCAAGCCAGAAGGGAGTGACAGGACATATTTAAAGTGATGAAAGGGCAAAACCTACAACCGATATGACTCTACCCAGCAAGGATCTCATTCAGATTCGATGGAGAAATTAAAACCTTTACAGGCAAGCAAAAGTTAAGAGAATTCAGTACCACCAAGCCAGCATTACAACAAATGCTAAAGGAACTGCTCTAGGTAGGAAACACAAGAGAAGGAAAAGACCTACAATAACAAACCCAAAACAATTAAGAAAATGGTAATAGGAACATACATATCAATAACTACCTTAAATGTAAATGGATTAAATGCTCCAACCAAAAGACATAGACTGGCTGAATGGATACAAAAACAAGACCCATATATATGCTGTCTACAAGAGACCCACTTCAGACCTAGGGACACATACAGACTGAAAGTGAGGGGATGGAAAAAGATATTCCATGCGAATGGAAATCAAAAGAAACCTTGAGTAGCAATTCTCATATCAGACAAAATAGACTTTAAAGTAAAGACTATTACAAGAGACAAAGAAGGACACTACATAATGATCAAGGGGTCAATCCAATAAGAAGATATAACAATTGTAAATATTTATGTACCCAACATAGGAGCACCTCAATACATAAGGCAAATGCTAACAGCCATGAAAGGGGAAATCAAAAGTAACACAATAAGAGTAGGGGAATTTAACACCCCACTTTCACCAATGGACAGATCATCCAAAATGAAAATAAGGAAACGCAAGTTTTAAATGATACATTAAACAAGATGGACTTAATTGATACTTATAGGACATTCCATCCAAAAACAACAGAATACACTTTCTTCTCAAGTGCTCATGGAACATTCTCCAGGATAGATCATATATTGGGTCACAAATCAAGCCTTGGTAAATTTAAGAAAATTGAAATCATATCAAGTATCTTTTCCAACCACAACGCTATGAGACTAGATATCAAATACTGGAAAAAATCTGTAAAAAATACAGACACATGGAGTCTAAACAATGCACTACTTAATAACTAAGAGATCAAAGAGGAAATCAAAAAATACCTAGAAATAAATGACAATGAAAACACGACGGGGCTTCCCTGGTGGCGTGGTGGTTGAGAGTCCGCCAGCCGATGCAGGGGACACGGATTTGTGCCCCGGTCCGGGAAGATCACACATGCCGCGGAGCGGCTAGGCCCGTGAGCCATGGCCGCTGAGCCTGCGCGTCTGGAGCCTGTGCTCCACAACGGGAGAGGCCACAACAGTGAGAGACCCACGTACCGCAAAAACACAAAAAAAACCCAAAAAGACCCCACGACAACCCAAAACCTATGGGATGCAGCAAAAGCAGTTCTAAGAGGGATGTTTATAGCAATACAGTCCTACCTCAAGAAACAAGAAACATCTCAAATAAACAACCTAACATAACCCCTAAAGCAATTAGAGAACAAAGAACAAAAAACCCTAAAGTTAGCAGAAGGAAAAAAAATCATAAAGATCAGATCACAAATAAATGAAAAAGAGGGACTTCCCTGGTGAGGCAGTGGTTAAGAATGCACCTGCCAGTGCACGGGACACAGGTTCGAGCCCTGGTCTGGGAAGATCCCACGTGCTGCAGAGCAACTAAGCCCGTGCACCACAACTACTGAGCCTGCGCTCTAGAGCCCATGAGCCACAACTGTTGAGCCCATGTCCCACAACTAGTGAAGCCCACATGCCTAGAGCCTGTGCTCACAACAAGAGAAGCCACCACAATGAGAAGCCCCACCTCGCTGCAACTAGAGACAGCCCGTGCGCAGCCACAAACAACCCAACACAGCCAGATATTAATTAATTAATTAATTAATTATTTTGAAAAAGAAATGAAGGAAACAATAGCAAAGATCAATAAAACTAAAAGCTGGTTCTTTGAGAAGATAAACAAAATTGATAAACCATTAGCCAGACTCATCAAGAAAAAAAAGGAGAGGACTCAAATCAGTAGAATTAGAAATGGAAAAGGAAAAGTAAACACTGACACTGCAGAAATACAGAAGATCATGAGAGATTACTACAAGCAACTATATGCCAATAAAATGGATAACCTGGAAGAAATGGACAAATTCTTAGAAAAGCAAAAGCTGCTGAGACTGAAACAGGAAGAAATAGAAAATATAAACAGACCAATCACAAGCCCTGAAATTGAGACTGTGATTTAAAATCTTCCAACAAACAAAAGCCCAGGACCAGATGGCTTCACAGGCAAATTCTATCAAACATTTAGAGAAGAGCTAACACCTATCCTTCTCAAACTCTTTCAAAAGATAGCAGAGGGGGGAACACTCCCAAACTCATTCTATGAGACCACCATCTCCCTGATACCAAAACCAGACAAAGATGTCACAAAGAAAGAAAACTACAGGTCAATATCACTGATGAATATAGATGCAAATATCCTCAACAAAATACTAGCAAACAGAATCCAACAGCACATTAAAAGGATCATATACCATGATCAAGTGGGGTTTATCCCAGCAATGCAAGGATTCTTCACAATATGTAAATCAATCAATGTGACACACCATATTAACTAATTGAAGGATAAAAACCATATGATCATCTCAATAGATGCAGAAAAAAATTCGGACAAAATTCAACAACCATTTATGATAAAAACCCTCCAGAAAGTAGGCATACGAGGGAACTTACTTCAACGTAGTAAAGGCCATATATGACAAACCCACAGCCAGCATCATTCTCAGTGGTGAAAAAATGAAACCATTTCCATTAAGATCAGGAACAATACAAGGATGCCCACTCTCACCACTATTATTCAACATAGTTTTGGAAGTTTTAGCCACAGCAATCAGAGAAGAAAAAAGAAATAAAAGGAATCCAAATCGGAAATGAAGTAAAGCTGTCACTGTTTGCAGGTGACATGATACTATACATAGAGAGTCCTAAAGACTTTACCAGAAAACTACTAGACTAATCAATGAATTTGGTAAAGTAGCAGGATACAAAATTAATGCTCAGAAATCTCTTGCATTCCTATACACTAATGATGAAAAATCTGAAAGAGAAATTAAGGAAACACTCCCATTTACCACTGCAACAAAAGAATAAAATACCTAGGAATAAACCTACCTAAGGAGACAAAAGACCTATATGCAAAAAACTGTAAGACACTGATGAAAGAAATTAAAGATGACACAAACAGATGGAGAGATATACCATGTTCTTGGATTGGAAGTATCAACATTATGAAAATGACTATACTACCCAAAGCAATCTACAGATTCAGTGCAATCCCTATCAAACTACCAATGGCATTTTTCACAGAAGTAGAACAAAAAAGTTCACAATTTGTATGGAAACACAAAAGAACCTGTATAGCCAAAGCAATCTTGAGAAAGAAGAACAGAGGTTGAGGAATCAGGCTCCCTGACTTCAGACTATATTACAGTGCTACAGTAATCAAGACAGTATGGTACAGGCACAGAACAGAAATATAGATCAATGGAACAGGATAGAAAGACCAGAGATAAACTCACACACATATGGTCACCTTATTTTTGATAAAGGAGGCAAGAATATACAATGGAGAAAAGACAGCCTCTTCAATAAGTGTTCTTGGGAAAACTGGACAGCTACATGTAAAAGAATGAAATTAGAACACTCCCTAACACCATACACAAAAATAAACTCAAAATGGATTAAAGACTTAAATGTTAAGGCCAGACACTAGAAAACTCTTAGAGGAAAACATAGGCAGAGCACTCTATGACATAAATCACAGCAAGATCGTTTTTGACCCACCTCCTAGAAAAATGGAAATAAAAGGAAAAATAAACAAATGGGACCTAATGAAACTTAAAGGAAACCGTAAACAAGATGAAAAGACAACTCTCATAATGGGAGAAAATATTTGCAAATGAAGCAACTGACAAAGGTTTAATCTCCAAGGTTTACAAGCTGCTCATGCAGCTGAATATCAAAAAAACAAACAACCGAATCCAAAAATGGGCCGAAGACCTAAATAGACCTTTCTCCAAAGAAGATATACAGATTGCCAACAAACACATGAAAGGATGCTCAACATCACTAATCAAATCTGCAAATCAAATCTGCAATGAGGTATCACCTCACACAAGTCAGAATGGCCATCATCAAAAAATCTACAAACAATAAATGCTGGAGAGGGTGTGGAGAAAAGGGAACCCTCTTGCACTGTTGGTGGGAATGTAAATTGATACAGCCACTATGGAGAACAGTATGGAGGTTCCTTAAAAAACTAAAAATAGAACCACCATACAACCCAGCAATCCCACTACTGGGCATATACCCTGAGAAAACGATAATTCAAAAAGAGTCATGTACCACAATGTTCA
>RJWK010006239.1:22605-53147 GCA_004363435.1 Platanista minor | reverse complement strand
CATGTGGGATCTTCCCGGACCGGGCCACGAACCCGTGTCCCCTGCATCAGCAGGCGGACTCTCAACCACTGCGCCACCAGGGAAGCCCTATTCACTCTTTCTTAAAGGAGAGTATAGAAATGTCCTGAGATGCCGGATGTAACCCAGAACACAGGTAATCCGCCACAGAGTCCCTCTCTGGCTAGCAGGGCTCGCCCTCATTTTGCTGACTCTGCCCCAAATGTGGCAGACTTCCCCAGCAGGTGTTCAGCTCATTATATATTCCTTATTGGAAAGACCTACTTTGATCTTTGGATCCCCTTCGCCAATGTCCCCTTCGCCAGTGTCCATGGGAGGCATTCCTCTCAGTTCACTCCTCCGTTCATTCATTCATCCTACAAACATCCATTGATGGATGTACCAGCTCCACTGATGTTTGTGCCAGGCATCATTCTAGGCAGTGGGGATACTGCCATGACCACAGATGACAACCCCTGACCCCGTGGAGCTGACATTCTAATAGGGGAGACGGATGTTACACAAAGTCAACAAGTGAATTATGCAGTATGTTAGAAGGTGGTATGTTTATGGAGAAAAATCTGCAGGGCAACGGGATGGGCGTGCCAGGGGTGGGGACTGCAATTTCAGAATGGGTACCCATGGTAGACCCCACGGAGGAAGAGACGTCCGAGCCCCTTGAGCCAAGACTTTAAGGAGGTGAGAGCGAATTCTGCACCCAGGGAACAGCAAGTGCAAAAGGCCGTGATGTGGGAGGAACGTGGAGGAGGCTGGTGAGGCTGGAGTGAGCAAGGGGGAGGGCAGGAGATGAGGTCAGAGCGATGACAGGGGTGGGCGGAGCTGATCACGGAGGGCCTCGTGGCCTTGGTAAGGATTTGGCTTTTACGCTGTATGAAGTGGGAGGCCATTGGGATATACTGGACAATGGGAGAAATGTATGAACTGTATATTAGAAATCATTGAATCAACATTCAAATTTACGGATGTGATAATTCCTAATAAATCAAAATAAAATTCTTGGGTGTCACTGTTCTTCAAAGAAACTTGCTAAAATATTTAGAGCTGAAGGGTCATGGTGTTTGCAATTTATTTTCAAACGATTAGGCAAAAAAGAAAAAGCCCTAGCTATCTGCAATAGTTATCTATTACCGAGTGATAAGTTACCTCAAATTTAGGGTCATAAAACAATAATATCGCACACATTCATTTTTCACTTCTTTACTGTCTTATAAAGTATATTAATTCAGTCACTGATGTTAGTTGAGCTCCAATCACGTTCAAGCTGCTATGTTCAGAACTATAGAGATCCAAAGATCAACATAGGTCCTTCCATTAAAGAGTATATACTTCATTCACTTTATTCACCTGACAAACACTTAATGAGCACTTCCTATGTAGTAGGCACTAACTAGGCAATGAAGACGCATCTCTGAATAAGACAGAAACTATGCCAGCTCTCATGGAGCTTATACTGAAGTTATTTAAACAATGAGCAAATAAGAAAATTAAGCAGTAATTTTTTTTTTTTGGCCACGCCCTGCAGCTTGTCGGATATTAGTTCCCTGACCAGGGATCAAACCTGTGCCCTTGGCAGTGAAAGCATGGAGTCCTAACCAGTGGACCGCCAGGGAATTCCCAAGTAGTAATTAATTTTAAATTACATAAAAAATACAATGGGCTTACATATTTGAGAGTGACTGACTGGCTACTTTAGATTAGGGTGTCAGCCAAGAAAGGGCTGAGAAAGTGAGGTGAAAAAACCCCAACCAAAAAAACCCAATAATATCATTATCTCACATGATTTCTGAGGGTCAAAAATCTGGGAGCAGCTTCACTGGGTGATTCTGGCTCTGGGTCTATCATGAAGTGCAGTCAAGCTACTGACCAGGGCTGCAGGCATCTGATGGCTTATCTGAGGTAGGAGGATCCACTTCCAAGATCCACCCTCATGGCTGTTGGTGGGAGGCCTCAGTTCTTCACCAGGTGGAGGGCTCCATAGGGCTGCGTGAGTGTCCTCATGGCATGGCGGTTGGCTTCCCCCAGACTGAATGCACCCAGAGAGAGAGAGAAAGGAGGAAGCCACAATGCTTTTTCTGACCTGGTCTTAGAGGTCATACACCTTCACTTCTGCCATATTCTGTTCTTCAGAAGAGAGTTGCTCAGTCCAGCCCACACTCAAAGGGAGGGGAAGTCGCTCCACCTCTTAGAAGAGCAGAGTATCAAAGAATACTCTTTGTAAATGTTATACCCGATCTGTTGTAATAATTAGCCTTATCAATATATTTAACTCTGCTGGGAGCTCCCACAGACGAGAGGTAGTACACAGACCTTCCTCTAACTGGTCCTCAACTCTCTGTAATTAGGGGGCTGACAGGAGCCTGAGAAAGCATTCTCTGGGAGGAGAGAAGATGGGGCAGAAATTCAGCATGAGAATAGCCCTCATCACATCTGCTGGCTTGGGTAGTGTGGTGAGGTGGGCATCCATGGTCTTCAGCATCCCTTCTCTGACGCTTTACATGTCACACTGGGTTTTGCAGGCATTCAATAAATGTTTGATGATGATGATGATGGCGAAGATGCTCACCCATTTGCTCTTTGTTTATACAGCTGACTCTTGCTACCTGTCTGTGTATTCACTTCTGAGGCTTGTTGGTTAGTTAAGGATCACAATTCTGATGAGACACTTGGCATCGTGATCCCAATCACCAGGCTTCTCATGAGCAGAGTGAAGCAGAATGATGGCTTGTGGATTCTTTCGACTACTAGAGTTGATAATTACTAGGGTTCTTGGCCTTCCCCAAGCAATAGAAATTGACTAGAGGTCAGACAAGAAATTCAGGCAAGGCTTTATTGGGGCCCCTGCTGCAGCCGGGGGGAAGCTAGAACAAACAAGTTCCCTTGCTTGCTCCACTCCCTGAGTAGAGGGGGGCCAGCTTGTTCCTTATATGGGGTGAGGGCAGGGGTGTGTCCAGGGGTCAGGCCAGAGGGGTGGCTTAGGGGTATTGCCCACCCCTTAGGTGGTGGTGTGTGCAGGGGACATGCGAAGTACCTTGATTTTGCTCCTGACCCCCTGCTTTTGTTCCAGGCTCTTCAAAAGCGGCAGTTGGGTTTTTTGGTCTCTTTGTATCTTTTGTCCATAATTTTGCCCCAACTGTGCATGCATGCAGTTATTTTTAGTCCCATATAGTTTCTTTATATTTGGTTGCTGGAGGAGAGGTGTGTCCAGGTGCAAGTACTGCAGCACTGCCGCAAAGCGTCCCCGGTCCCAGGACTGTCTCCGAATCACAAGGATAGGAAAATCCTTAATACTTCCCATGCCTCAGGTTCTGTACTAAATGATGTACATATATTAATTGATTTAATCCTCAAAGCCACCCTAGGAGCTGCTATGGTCTCCATTTTACAAGTGAAGAAACAGAGGCACAGAAAGATTAAGAGACATGCCTAAGGTGACAGAGTACAGAGTCTTGATTCCAAGAGTCTGCGTTTAAAAACACTATGCTGGATTGCCTCGTCAAAACTGCACAATTTCTCTTTAATGTTTTAAGATCTCTAAATGCAAGCAGGAGGTGGTACTTAAATATACATAAAAAATTCAGAGTAAGACCTGGGGAACTAGAAAGCCCAAAGAGTGCTCAGCAGGCAGGAACCTATGAAATACCAAGGCCCAAGTTTTCAAACTGGATTCTGAAGAGTCCCAGGCTTCCTGGGGTGTCCCCGGTTCTGCTGGCAGGAGGGAGGGAGATCTGGGGACCCTCACCACCCCAGTTCAACCACAGCACACCACCTGGGTATGTTCCACACACACCGTTCCTCTGCCTAGGTCCAGGTTTGCATGGACCACTGCAGCAGCTCCAAACTGGCCGGGAAATTTGTGAAAGGCTTTGAAATAGGCAAAAATATTACTATGTTTCCTTTCAGTGTTGTCTCTAGAGGACCCTAGCAGAGTTATCTGATTCTAGAAGGGTTTGACCTTTCTGTTCTTTTTTTTTTTTCCGTTTGCAACTCTGTAGAGACAGAAAACTTACAGAGGTGATGCGAATGATTTCTGCTCATAGAAATTCAAATGAATTTTGTAAAGGGAAGATGCAATTGACTTCTGCCCTGTGGCGGAGATCATTTTTACATCTGTTAGCAACTTAACTTCAGCATACCAGATTGTCTCTCTGGAACGTCTCTCTTTGGATTCTCCTTTGAACTGGGTTTTATGTCACACTGGTTCACTCCGTTGATGAGTTCGGTAAAATCTTTAAGACGTGTCCATTTTATATTTATATGGAAGTTGTAATTCTACCTAAAAATATATCCTTTGGCAAGGTGGTCTCCCTGCAGGCGCTCCGGCCTCCCTCCTCTCTGGCACCCTGTTTAATCCATTCTCCATACAGTAGCCAAAGCCATCTCTTCCAAGGGCAAATGTCACCATGCTTCTCCCTGGCTCAACCCTGACATGCTGTGTAGCCCGCTGACAGCAGTGCAGGTGGCTTCTAAGACAACTGCGTGCCGTCACCCCAAGTCGGGCACCTTGCCTGGCATCAAACGGTGGGACAGCCCCAAGGAAGGATCTCCCCTCAGGGGGCCTTGCGCCCACCTGATTGATTAAGCTCAGATTTCACCAGCAGCACTCAAGAGACTTACCTTCCTAGCACAGGACAGAGAGGGTTTTGAGTTTTGTTTTGTTCTGTTTTTCAGATTTAAAGATCTGCTCCCTTTCTCTTCCCCCAAACCTCATCCCCCCCGGCTCCTGGGGCGGGGATGGGCCACAATGGCTTCCTAAGCTTGTCACTGTAAAACAAAAACCAAATAAACTTCTACTCAGACCCCAACCTTTGGCCTCTTAGCCTCTGCTTTTTTTCTTTAGTAAAATCCTCTAGCGCTCTTCAGTTCCCTTAGAATAAAACACGAGATCCTTGGAAAGGCCCTGCATGCTCTAGCCCATATCCTCCCCTTACTCTCTCTGCCCCAGTGACGCTGGCCTTCTGCCCCATCTCTTCCAGACCCAGAGGCCTCCCGCTTTGTGTTAGGACAGCCTTACCCTCCTCCCTGCTTCTCACCACTGTCTGGTTACGAAAAACACCTATTCATCGTGTAAGTCTCTCCATAAACATTACACAGCTTCCTCAGAAAGACTTGGTTGGCTCCCGCCTCCATCCCCTTGTACAGTCTCGGCACCCAGCATTTCCTGACAGCCTTGCAGTGCTAATTATTCAGTTATTTATAAATATTGGTTTAATATCTCTCTTTCCCGAAAGACCACAAGCTCCAGGATTCAGGAACCATATCAATTGTTTGCTAATCTGTCCCCTCTGCCCCCGCCCCCACCCAGTGCTGGGCACATAGGAGGCACCCAATTATACCACTATTTGTTGACTGACAGAAGGGTGCTGACGCCCAGGTGTGAGGGTGACGGGCGGGCGGGGCAAGGGCACACGGGCGGGGGCGGGGCTACAAGTGAATTATGGGTAGGGCTGGGACAGCTGCCTGCTCTCTAATTCATGGTTCAGTCTCCTTCCCTTGAGTCCAGGCAGCCTGTAATTGGATATTACAGTCATCAATCTTGAACGGTCCCTAGACCATTGCTTCATCAAATCCTGCTTTTCCATCTGACTATTCCCTGCCAGCTGGCCTTCCTTTTTGCTAATCTGCCATTAATCCCTGAAATGAAAGTGCTCCCAGAGTACTTCAAAATGCAGTAGTTCCAGGCAGTTTAGCAGTTCCTCAAAAGGTTAAACAGTTACCACACGAACCAACAATTCCACTCCTAAATATACATATATATATATATATATATATACACACACACGTATATACCTAAGAGAAACAAACACCTACATCTACAGAAAACCTTGTATAAGAATGTTCATAGCAGCCTTATTCATAATAGCCAAAAGGTAGAAAAAACCCAAATGTCCATCAACTGCTGACTGGATTTATAAAATGTGGTAAATCCATACAATAGAATATTATTCAGCCATTCAAAAAAGCAGTGATGTACTGATAACATGCATGCTACAACATGGATGAAAGTTGAAGACATGCTAAGTGAACGAAGCCATACAAAAGACAACATATTGTATGATTCCATTTATAAGAAATGTCCAGGGACTTCCCTGGTGGCACAGTGGTAAACAATCTGCCTGCCATTGCAGGGGAGACGGGTTCCATCCCTGGTCCGGGAAGATCCCACATGCCTCGGAGCAACTGAGCCTATGCGCCACAACTATTGAGCCTGCACTCCAGAGCCTGCAAGCCACAACTACTGAGACTGCGTGCCTCAACTACTGAAGCCCGTGTGCCTACAGCCGTGCTCCTCAACAAGAGAAGCCACCACGATGAGAAGCCCGCACACCACAACAAAAAGGTAGTCCCCGCTCACCACAGCTAGAGAAAGCCCATGTGCAGCAACGACGACTGAACACAGCCAAAAAAAAAAAAAATGGAAATTAGAATTAAAATAAAAAATTTTAAAAATGAAAAAAAAAACAAAAGAAATATCTGGAATAAGCAAATCCAGAGAAACAGAAAGTAGATTAGTGGTTGGGTAGGGCTGGGGGTTTGGGAGGAAACAGGAATGACTACTAATGGGTATGAGTTTTTTTTTGGGGGGGGTGATGACAATGTTCTCATATTGATTGTGTTGATTGCACGACTCTGTCAATATACTATAAACCACTGAATTGTACATTTTAAATGAGTAAATTGTACGGTATATGAATTATATCTCAATAAGGCTGTTAATTTAAAAAAAGAAAGGAAGAAAGGCAGTAGTTCCTAACCTCATTGGGTTAAGATTCTCGGGAGAATCTACTGAAAGACATGGACCTCCTCCTGGCCCCACCCCACCCCCTCACTCATGAAAAATCCATATGTGCATGTATATAAAAGTTTCATAAAACATCAGGAGACTCCCAGACTGGCTAAAGCCCATTTATTGCCTCCCTGGACGGTTAACAGTCCCAGGAGAACCCTGTCTTGATGAAACTATCACGAGTAAATGTTAGGTCAGCTGCACATCTGGAAGGTTCCTTTCCATCCACGCCTCATCTTGGCCTTGGACCACCCTTGTCACAGTCCCTCCTACCCTTCTCCTCCTCTTCCTCTTCAAGCTGTCTTGACATTTTTTTTTTTTTCAATTGAGGTATAATTGACATACAACATTGTATTAGTTCCAGGTGTGCCACATATGGTTTGACATTTGTATATACTGCAAAATCATCACAATGCATCTAGGTAACATCTGTTACCACACAGTTACAACATTTTTTCCTCTTGTGATGAGAACTTTTAAGATCTACACTCTTAGCAACTGTCAAATGTGCACTACAGTATTTTTTTTTTTTATAAATGTATTTATTTATTTATTATTTATGTTTGGCTGCATCGGGTCTTCACTGATGCGCGCGGCCCTCTCCAGTTGTGGCGAGCAGGGGCCCCTCCTCGTTGTGGTGCGCTGGCCTCTCCTCGCGGTGGTTTCTCCCGTTGCGGAGCACGGGTTCTAGGTGCTCGGGCTTCAGTAGTTATGCCTCGCCGGCTCCAGAGAGCAGGTCCAGCAGCCGTGACGCACAGGCCCGGTTGCTCGGCGGCACGTGGGATCTTCCCGGACCAGGGCTCGAACCCGTGTCCCCTGAAGTGCGCTACAGTATTAACGATGGTTGCCATGCTAGACATTCCACACCCGGGCACATCCTTTCTTGATCAGTAGGGTAGGTACGGTTCTAAGATGGCCTGCATGACCTTCACGCCCTCGGGTTTCTCTCGTTGTATGGCAAAAGGGAGACGGGCCTAAACTTATCACCCGAGCCCTTTAAAAGCAGACAGTTTTCTCCGGATGCTATTGGAGGAGAAAGTCAGAGGGAGCTGAAGAGTGACAATGACTCCAGTGCTGGCTTTGAAGACAGAAGCCATCACACATGACCAGGAAGGCAGGCGGCCTCTAGGAGCAGAGAGTGGCTCCGGGCTGGCAGCCGGCAAGGAACTGGGCACCTCAGAGCCCCAGCTGCGAGGAAACCTGCCAACACCCTGGACGAGCTGGGGAGTGGACTGTCCCTTAAACTCCCCAGACAAGAGCCCAGGCCGTCCCACACGTTGATTTCAGCCCTGACTTCAGTCCCCAGTTGAGTCCACAGGGACTTCTGACCCACAACTGTGAGACAGGCAGTGGGTGCTGGTTTAGGTCTCTGAGTCTGTGGCAATCCGTCACGCAGAACGGAAAACTAATACCACCAGTTTCGCGTCACTGGGCAGCCGGCTTTCCTTCTGTTGGATGTTTCTAGATCCAGCCTGTTTCCCCCTACAATACCTAAAATGGTTATTTGCCTACCCGGAAGGTGGAATCTTCATGCTCTGGATGCCTCTGAGCCTGCCTCTTACCATCCCCAACTCTGTGGTTTGCAGTGGGAGACCTGTCCACTTCAAAAAGTTAAAAGTTTCAAAGAGTTAAAGCTAGGGGGGAGTGTCGGGGCAGGTGAGGAAAGTGGAGGTGAGGCCCACGGCTGTCAGCGAGGGCTCTTCTCCCAGGGGAAGGAGCTGCCTGGGGCCTCCTGGGACTCTGCTTGCCTTCCACACCCTGCTGTGGACACTTCTGATAGATATCACCGGATCGAAAGTTTCAGACCTGAGGTGCCTGAGGGATGACCCCTAACTAAGATGGCTTGAAATGACAGGAGGAAGGTTCCAGGCCCCTGAGAGCTGCCCAAAAGCCTTGGATGTAAGATGTGGGACCCCAGCCTGGAGTCTGAGAAAGGGGTGTGAGGGAGGGGTGTGATCCCAGGGACCAACAGCTAATCCTACAGAAGCAGGAACTCTTTGACTACTCCAGAGACACAGATACCACTCCGAAAGCTTTCAGCTCTTTGTTCTAAGCCCGTTCCTCACCAGCAGCTTTCGGACATTGACTGCTGTTTGGGGGTTGCACGTGTGGCATGGCATAAGTGACAGACATGGAGATGTCCTCCTACCTGGCTGCTGGCGGGCTGGGCTTTTTCACGCCTCGAAGCCCTATTCCTCCTTTTTCCTCCCCCACCCCCTCCCCGACCCCGCCCCACCCCCAATCAGGAAGCACTAACAGCACTGAGAGTAAGTCCCTGAAGGTCTTCCCTCCTCTTGCCTCCCGTTACCCATAAAACACCCGGAACCCTACTTCCTGCCTATGCTGATGAGAACCATTCATTTCTGGAACCAATCAGTTATTTCTGCTTTAATGAGCTGGTGTCTTTTCTTGCTGGGAGAACTCCAATCACCTTAACTCCATCTTTTTTTTTTTTTTTTCTTGAAACACTCTCTCCTGCATCTGGGAGCCCCAATCCCTCTTGAGTGGGCGGTCTTGGGCTTCTTTCTGTGGGTCCAAGGCCCGGGGCGGACAGGCTGAGGGGCTGGGGGAGAGGAGTGAGGGTCTGTCCGTGACCCCTGCCTGTCCCCCCTCCAAGGGGAAGCCCTCTCGCTCAGGCTCAGGAGAATCACTGGCCCTCCGGGAGTGGCTCTGCCCCTTTCTGTGGGTTTGGGAATGAGTCTGTGGATCTGTGGCTTCGCTTGTAATAAGAAATCTGCCTAGACCCACAGAATTTCTACTGCTCCCGGGCTGGGCCCCTTTGGAAACCTGAAAAATGCAAGGAGTCTCCGAGTGAGTTATGCACACATGTGTAAAGCCATGCGGGTTAGGGTAAGCTTGTGTGTGATCACAGGGATCCTGAGTGTGACTCTTCACAATTCTTCACTTCGGGGAAACTTGACACTCCAGGGGAGGAGCCGGGAAAGAGAGAGGGAGGGAGGGAGGGAGGGAGGGGCCTGGGGCAGGGCTGGGCCTCCCCACCCCCCCCCCCCACCCCCGCCCCGCACCCCAAGGCCTCCCGGGAAGTGCGTTCAGCCCTTACAGGCTGAACTTCTCAAACAACACCTCACGGATACAGCAGAACACGGTGGGGCTGTGTGCGTGGGGGTTAGGGTAACCATCTGTCCTGCGCCCTTTCCTGCCTCCCAGGAAACAGCCCAGGAGGCTCAAAGGTGAGGGGAAGCTGTATTAGAGGCATATCCTTCACCCCCAACCCTGGTTCTGGAGGCCCAGACACCTCCTTCCAGTGAGAGATTCTGCCCATCCCCCTCTCAGCACCACCTCCCAGAACTCTCTGCCCTCCTGAAACCCAGTCCCCTGAAGACTGAGCTCCCCTGCCAAGTTTACGATTAACCTCTCTACCTAAAACTTTAATCCCTTTCTTGTCCTGCCCCTGTTCCTCCCAGGATTGAGGAGGATCAAAGAAAAGGGGGGACTGAAACCAAGCAGGACCCCGCGGGGCCTTCCTGGTACGAAAGCCCCTCTGTGTTCCCTGTTTCTTCTTTGTAGAAAAAAGGCTTCACTCTCCTAGACCCTCCCCGAGTTCCAAAGAGCAGGTTCAAGCAGTTAATAATCAGGGCAGTAGTCACAGGACTCCTAGGTCCTCCTGAAAGGGACACAGATAACAATGTGACGTATCTCTGAGTTGTTCTGCAGAAGCTAAGGCCTCCCCACCCGATGGAGGATGGTGACCATGTGCTTGCTGACCACGAGCACACAGACCCCAGACTGGCTGCAACCACAAGGTCGATGACTGAGATTCCCAAAGCATCACCCTGTCACCTCACCACCAACCAATCAAAAGGAGGCCCACGAGCTGGTCGGGCACCCTACGACCCTTTCCCCTCACACTCTCTTTTTTTTTCTTTGAATTTTTGAATTTTATTTTTTTTATACAGCAGGTTCTTATTAGTTATCCATTTGATACATATTAGTGTATCCATGTCAATCCCAATCTCCCAGTTCATCCCACCACCCCCACCGCTTTCCCCCCTTGGTGTCCATACGTTTGTTCTCTATGTCTGTGTCTCTATTTCTGCCCTACAAACCAGTTCATCTGTACCATTTTTCTAGGTTCCACACATATGCGTTAATATACGATATTTGTTTTCCTCGTCCTGACTTACTTCACTCTGTATGACAGTCTCTAGGTCCATCCACGTCTCTACAAATGACCCAAGTTCGTTCCTTTTTATGGCTGAGTAATATTGCATTGTATATATGTACCACATCGTCTTATAAGTATTTAGTTATTTATTTAATTTTTGGCTGCATTGGGTTTTCGTTGCTGCACGCGGGCTTTCTCTGGTTGCGGCGAGCGGGGGCTACTCTTTGCTGTGGTGTACAGGCTTCTCCCTGCGGTGGCTTCTCTTGCTGTGGAGCACGGGTTCTAGGCTCGCAGCCTTCAGCAGCTGCCGCACGCAGGCTCAGTAGTTGTGGCTCGTGGGCTCTAGAGCGCAGGCTCAGTAGTTGTGGCGCACGGGCTTAGTTGCTGCGCGGCATGTGGGATCTTCCCCGACCAGGGCTCGAACCTGCGTCCCCTGCGTTGGCAGGTGGATTCTTAACCACTGTGCCACCAGGGAAGTCCCCCACATCTTCTTTATCCATTCATCTGTCGATGGACACTTAGGTTGCTTCCATGTCCTGGCTATTGTAAATAGTGCTGCAATGAACACTGAGGTGCATGTGTCTTTTTGAATTATGGTTCTCTCAGGGTATATGTCCAGTAGTGGGATTGCTGGGTCGTATGGTAATTCTATTTTTAGTGTTTTAAGGAACCTCCATACTGTTCTCCGTAGTGGCTGTATCAATTTACATTCCCACCAACAGTGCAGGAGGGTTCCCTTTTCTCCACGCCCTCTCCAGCATTTGCTGTTTGTAGATTTCTGATGATGCCCATTCTAAGTGGTGTGAGGTGATACCTCATTGTAGTTTTGATTTGCATTTCTCTAATAACTAGTGATATCGAGCAGCTTTTCATGTGCCTCTTGGCCATCTGTATGTCTTCTTTGGAGAAGTGTCTATTTAGGTCTTCTGCACATTTTTGGATGGGGTTGTTTGTTTCTTTAATATTGAGCTGCATGAGCTGTTTATATATTTTGGAGATTAATCCTTTGTCCGTTGATTCATTTGCGAATATTTTCTCCCATTCTGAGGGTTGTCTTTTTGTCTTGTTTGTAGTTGCCTTTGCTTTGCAAAAGCTTTTAAGTTTCATTAGGTCCCATTTGTTTTGATTTCCATTACTCTAGGAGGTGGATCAAAAAAGATCTTGCTGTGATTTATGTCAAACAGTGTTCTGCCTATGTTTTCCTCTAAGAGTTTTAGAGTGTCCAGTGTTACATTTCCTCACACTGTCTTTAAAAACCCTTGCCTGAAAGCCATCGGGCGTTTGGGTTTTCTGAGCATGAGTTGCCCTTTCTCTCTGCTTGGCGTCCTGCAAACCAACCCCGATTTTGCTGCAAACACCCGTTGTCAGAGCTTGGCTTTCTGCGCTGCCAGCACAGGAGCCCTTGCTCGGTTACATTCCAACCCCTTCCAGAGAGGAGTCCCTTTGGCAGGGGACAGCCAGCCCCACTCCCCTCCCCTTTCCCTCACCTGTGAAGCAGATGACAGTCGTGTGGAGGCTTGGGGACGTGGCAGCTTGGCCAGGCTGTGCTGTGTTCCCCAGAATTCCTTTTCCGGGGTGTTTCTAAGGAGCAGGGGGTCACAGAGGCTCCAGTGAGCGGCTTGAGGGCAGAGCTGGAGGCTCCCACCCACTGTCCCTGCACTGCCCACTCCCCTCATTCATGGGAGGCCGTGGCCCCAGCTGTTCCTCCCTCCCTGGGCCCTCTTGCAGCATCTCCGGCTCCTGGGCCAAGTGTGGGTGCTCAGCTCCGTGATCCAGGTCCAGCTTCTACAGACGCCCACCCCTCCCGGCTTGGAGGCCACAAGAACTAGCATGGGTTTCTGTCCATCCTCATGGGCCCAGCTTGTGAGTGTGGATTCCGACTCACTCTCCATCTCCCCCACTTTACGTCCATATTTCTTTCCCAGCTACTCCCCGTCCTTGGGCCTCAAGCTCCAGCATCAGTGGGAAGACGACAGGTGTGCAGAGACTGCTCAACTGGCGGCCTCCCTGCCTGGGGTCAAATCCCCTGAACAACAAAGCCGCTGATGTCCATCTGCATCTCCCTTCTGCTGGTTCTGCTCCTCTGACTGCAAGTGGACTCTACAGGTGGGATTACTGATAGGTATGAGCTCACATGGTGGGATCCCCGGTCCTTGAACGTGTTTGGTTTACCCTAATGTGGTGGCTCTCAAACTTGAGCTTGTATCCGAATCACCTGGAGGCCTTGTTAAAACCCAGAGGGCTTCGCCCCACCTCCAGAGCTTCCAATGCTTGGGTCTGGGATGGGGCCCGAGCATTTGCCTTTCTAATAAACTCCCAGGGGATGCTGACGCTGCTGGCAGATGGTGAGCACAAAAGTGAGGGGTGACGGCGGCCCACAGCAGGATCCAGGCAGGGGCGCTGCAGCAGACTCCCCTGGAGGTGCTGGTCTCCCCGCAGGGCCTCTGGGATCACAGGGCCAAGGAGGAAACGAGGAGCCCTGCCCGGGCCGCCCCCTCGGCCTGCCCCTGGAGGGGAAAGCAGCCTCGTGGAGGGAGCACAGGCTGGGGGCAGGCAGACCCAGTGCGACTCCCGGCCCTGTCCCTGGAGCCAGTGTCCTTGGGCAAGTGTCCTGTCTGGTAATTCAGCTGTTAATGGTGCCACACAGTTCTCACTGGGATGATGTGTATGAAACATATGCTCAATAAATGCTGCTCTTTCGGTCCAGTCCCTGACCTGTCTCTTGCCATTGACGACTGGTAAACAGTGCCGTTGAGTTTTTGACCGTTAAGTGCGAGACTTCTCACTTGCCTCCACTCAGTTTACTTTTGTCGGTTTGAAGCCATCATTCCAGCCTGCTAAGGTGCTGTCGCCTGGCAGCCTGCCTGCTATTCCTACATCAGCATTGCTGATACCATATTGCATGTCTTAGGGTCCCGCGGGGGTGGGGCAGGACAGCAGGGCTTCCTCCCGAGGTCAGGGATGAAAGAGTTCCCAACGTACCACTTCCGGTGCTCTGACCCAGGAAGCTGCCTTCATGGTTTCTAGTGAGTCTTTGCACCCCAACTGGAAACACCAACTTAAAAAAATAAATGGAAGTGACAGAGGAAAGAAGGGTCCTAGGTACTCACCCTGCTGTGTGGTGCCACGTGGGTACTTCCTGTGTAAACTGCAAAGCCTAAGAGATACCAGACCTAAGTGACCAGCTTCAAGAGGGGCTGCTTTGGGGGATTCTCCCTTCAGTGGACCCTCTTCTCCGTGAATGAACCACCAAAAAGAGAGAGAAAACTTAGGAACAAACTTCTAATAGAATTTAATGTTTTCAGGGATGGGACGGGTTGCAGCCTGAGGGGAATAACAGGGATTTCCAAAAGGCACAGCAGTCCCGGAGGGCTGGACTGGGCTGACTGGACGGCAAGGTCACCAGGTACTTTCTCTCTCCCTTCTCTGTCTCAGAACATTCTGGAACCATGGCTGCTCCTTAAACCCGGACTTGCTGTTGCTCCTTCTTCTTCACCTCTGCCCAGATGTCTGACAGGTCCTGGATAAACTGCTGGATCTAGCAAGGCCAGGGGACCGCAGTTAATCCCAGCAGGCGACAAGCCACGCATCCAACAATGTCCTGGCATAACCTGCTTGTAAGCAGTCACCATTTCCTGTGACCGACTTTCCCTCATTTGACAATTATTCTAGTTGACATGGAGAATAAGGCTTAAGCAGACTAGAAGTGATGAACATGGATGGAGTTGGGAACCCCTAGAGGAAGCCGCAGTGAGAGGGTGAAGTACAGGCTGACAGTCTAACAAAGGGAGACAAAGGGAGGAGCCTGAGCGGTCTCAGAGGCTACACGCACTTAGCAGGAAGGGGTCAGCCAGGGTCAGGGCAGACGGCTCTCCACTACTTAAAAGCCTGCAAGGAGGTCATCTGCTTGAAACCCAGAACTGATGCTCGTTATGATAATCTTGAAGTTAAATTCAAGATAATCAAGGAAGTTTAAATTCTATTCACTAACTTTTGTTGTAAAGAACATGCAATCAGTATGACGCAGTGGAAAGAGCACAGCCTCACAAGTCAGAAGACCTGGGGTCCTGCAACCTAAGCACCCATCAGCAGACGAATGGATAAAGAAGATGTGGTATATACACACACACACACACACACACACACACACACACACACACAGTGAAATATTACTTGCCATAATAAAGAATGAAATAATGCCATTTGCAGGAACATGGATAGACCTAGAGATTCTCATACTAAGACAAATAGACCTAGAGATCCTCATACTAAGACAAAGACAAATATTATATGATATCACCTATATGTGGAATCTAAAAAATAGTACAAATGAACTTATTTACAAAACAGAAACAGACTCACAGACATAGAAAACAAACGTATGGTTAATGAAGGGGAAAGTGGGGGGAGGGATGAATTGGGCATATGGGATTAATAGATGCACACTATCATATATAAAACAGAGAAACAATAAGGATTTACTGTAGAGCACAGGAAACTATATTCAATATCTTATAAAAAGACTATAATGGAAAAGAATTGAAAAAAAAGAATATGGATATATACATACATACGTATAAATGAATCATTTTGCTGTACATCTGAAACTACCACTATATTGTAAACCAACTAGACTTCACTTTAAAAGAAGGATGATGACCTGGGGTCCTGATGCAGCTCTGGGGAAATCACTTCATCTTTCTGGGACTCAGTTTCTTTATCTTCAAAAAGGGATGAGGGAAGAGGGAGAAAAGGTTGGCCTAGATGGCCTTTAAGATCTCAGTCCTAAAATTTCTCCTTTTCAAGAATGTTCCTAAAGATGGGGCTACACAGACTGTCCAACACTCTCAAAAGCCCAGTTAGTTGCTAATACTGTTACTATTACCAACATAATTCCTATTTTGCAAGAGAGGAAAGAAACAAACAGTGACTGAATTAGAGCAGCTTTCCCAAGGTTACAGAGATGACAAGTCCAGTATTTCCCAAACTATGTTCTTGTAGTAAGTAATCACCTACCCCAAAAAGGGTCTGTGGTCAAGTAAGTTTTAGAAAGTTTATCCGCTTGGAGAGTCTCAGGGCAGAACCATAGCAAAGGCACTGTGAAGTCCTGCATTTTAAAACCAGCCAACTTTGTTTAACTTGAGTTTTCTAAATTTTTTAGACCGTAGAGCCCGTTTATTTCCCTGGAGGAGACTTACTACCATCCTGGGATTCTAGGATTTGCCAAGCACGGTTTGGAAAATGCTGCTCCAGTTTGGGCTTTATTCAGAAACAATAATGCTTGACCTTCTACACACAGTATACTGAATGCAAATCGTCTTGGCCTTTTGCAAAATCACTTTCCCTGAGTGGTACCTTGTTCCTGATTCTAAATAAGTGGCTGCTTTCTGAAGCCCATGCGTGGATCTGTTGGAGGGACACTGCTGAGAACCTCATTCACTGAGTGTCTCTGAAGCCTCCTTGAAAATTTTCAGCTAGAGGTTAAGTGCTGGGAAAGTTTCGCTCTTTCTGAAGAAACCATGTGTTTTCTTATTTTGGTACAAGAACTATGTGTTGCTTTTCCTTCTGGTTACCAGGAAGCTCAGAGCCAACTACTGTCCCTGTTGAACTACTGTCCTCTATAATCCAAGAATCCAGAGTCCATACACCTCTCTCTTGCCTTGACCTCAGATTTTAACTTATATTTTCCTAGGTCTCTGTTTTTCTTTTTTCAGGCTACTTAATCAGGCGTGTGTAGGCTCATATCCTACAGGAAGAAAGTGGAATATTTAAAAATAACATTTGGGCAGTATGAGGAATTCCTATTGAAGCAAATCAAGGTTGAGAACAGGAATTCCCTGGTAGTCCAGTGGTTAGGACTCGGCACTTTCACTGCTCGATGCTGGGGGCCTGGGTTCAATCTTTGGTGGGGGAACTAAGATCCCACAAGCCGTGCAGCCAAAAAAAAAAAGAGGTTGAGAGGGAGTCCGAAAGCTCAGAATTTGGAGTGGATGCACTGTAAGCTATGGTCTGAGCAGGGGATGCTCGGGCAGGGCCCGTGGGCTGGAGATCACCACCTCCTGCCCCATCTTTCTTTTACAACGGCTAAGGAGAGGGATCTGAGGACGGCTGGGCGTCCTGAGACCCTACTGCCAGGGAGAGGGGTCTGCAAGGCCAAAACTCTTCTTATAATAATACTAAGATGTTACTTGCCTTTTTTGCTCTTATTTTCTTGAGAGTCTACAGGGGCTTTTACCAGAGTGGGATGTTCCCGTGAAGTAGGCTATCACGACAGGCTGAATGCAGAAGCAGGTGTGAGAATCCACCTGTCCTCCAGGAAGCCAGGCATTCAAGGGATGTGCAAGTGTCAAAAAGTGCCACCGTCCCATAAAATACTTTTTGAAAACGTGTTTTTCATGAAAAATGCTATTTGTGTTAATGTGCTTCTTACTGTCATTTTTAAATGAATGGATTATTTTTCATTTTTCTGCTTGAGTTTCTAATAAGGTAAACATCAATTGATAGAACCCATATAAACAAAAGCTCTTTGAGGGTCTTCAGTAAATTTTATGAGTGTAAAGGTATCCTGCTACCAAAAAAGTTTGAGGATCACTATTTCAGAACAACTTTTCTTACAAATTCCCTTTACAGTCTTTGGACTGTTAATAATTCTGCTCTAATATGCCTTACGATGCAGGCTGATTCTTTGGTTTAAGGAAATCCTACTTCCTGGCTGGCCAGTAGGTGAAATTCTTTACATTTCATGAGTTTCACCTTTTTTTTTTTTTTTAAACAGAGGAAGCACCTCTCAGTCAATTGCTTTTATCCCCTTGTGTTTCATACTCATTCTCCAAATACTTATGGAGTGCCTGCTATCTGCCTGGCATTGTTCTAGATGCTGGGGATACAGCAGGGAACAAGGCAAACAGAAATCCCAGCCTTTAGGAGCCTACTTTCTACTATTTCATGGCAGAGCTAAAGGCTTTTGCCAAAAAGGATAAATAATTAGTCATGGTTCTCTGCATGTTACAAGAAGCACAGCTAACGCATCTGCTGGTGCAGTTTCCCAAATCGTGGGATGAGGGTACCTTTGGTCAGAAGTGAGACAATTTCAGGTGACACACGGACATGGCATCCAATAGCTTTGAATCATACAGTGAAAAAGTCATTTCCTTTCAATTACTTCAAAGAGAAAATCTCAGAATGGTACTAAGATGACTCTGACACTTCCCTGCCCTTGCTGATTTCCCTCCCCGCACCACCCGCCAATTTTCTCTTTTCCCCAAGCGTGGGGGTCAGTCACAAGCCTGTAGCATCTCACTAGAACTTAATAAGACTGTTTTGTGTAACTAATGAATGCAGTAGTGGGTCCCTGCTACTGCCCATGTGGACTGGGGCCAACAGAGCCTTAGCGCTAATGCAGTGGTTCTCAAAGTGTGGAACCCAGACCGGCACCATCACCTGGAAACTTGCTGAAAATGGAAATTCATGGCTTTTCATCTCAGACCCACCGAGTCTGAGACTCTGGGGGTGGGATTCAGCACTATGCCCCATCCCCCAGGTGATTCTGAGGCTGTGAAAATTTGAGAACCACTACTCTGTAGGAATCATGCCTCTGCTCAACCCATGGTGAACCATCGTGGCTCAGTCGAGCCAGCTGGCCAGGCACTTGGGCCTCCTCTTACCGTGTCCAGCTGTTTGTGCGTGTCCTCCAGGGACACGAAGCTCGCCTCCTTCAGCTGCTTGCTCACGATCTGGAAGAGGTTCAGCGTTGCCATCTTAATGGTGCCAAGCAAGAGGGTCTTCTTGGCGGCGGTGTTCTGGATGTGCGCCCAGCGAGATTCCTGGAGGAGGATGAGGGCGGGGTGTGAGCGCTAGGAGCGTGTGTGTGTGTGTGTGTGTGTGTGTGTATGTCTGTGTGTGTCCCTTACCCACCCACCCCGGGGTGCTCACCCAGATGATGACGTTGCTGCGGGCACGGTCGAAGCGCATCTGCAGGCGCGCCAGCTCGTTGTTGTGCCGCAGGATCTCGTCTCCCTTCTCCTCCTTGTAGCGCGCCAGCCGGGCCTTAGCGCGCTCAACCTTCTCTTGGCCCTCCTGCGCCGACTGCAGGAGGTCGTGGTGTATGCTCACCAGCGTCTTGTAGCGCGCGATCACCTCGTGGATCTCTTCGAACTGCGGCAGGGATGGATGGTGGCGTGGGGGGGCGGGAGGGACGGACTCGGACCAGCGCACCACCGCCCCGGAGGCCCGACCCCACTCTGTGCCCTCCACTCCCAGCCTTGATGCCTCTGCCCGGCAGGGAGGCCCTGGGGGCAAGAGGCAGAGGCTGTGAGGCCCTTGGAGTCCCCCCCCCCCCCCCCCGTGCTCCTCTTGAGTTGGTATGGGCCGTGGGCCACGTGTTGGGAGCACGTGCAGCTAGACCCAGGGCTCTCAGTCTTGACTGCAGGTTATTAGAATCACCTGGGAGCTTTAACAAATACACGTGCCAGGCTCCACCCTCAGAGACCCGGATTAATAAACCGCTCTGAAGGGTCCCCAGCTGAACAGGAGATAAGAAAGTCAGACCCTGCTTTTAGGAAGCCTTACAACTTGGGGTGGCGGGGTAGGACAGACAAGTAAATAGTCAGTTACAACACAGAGTGATGAGCCCTCTCGGTGACTGGGGGATGGGCTGCAGGAGACTGTTGGGTAGTATCTTCAGCCTGGTGCTCTCTGTTATTCAACAGGGGCTGAGGCCTCCCTCCGGCGGGGTCTCGAGAGGGTGGGTACCAGTGGGGCAGGTGGCTGGCCAGGCTCAGCTGCCCCGTCTGCCACAGTGCAGGGCCACGCTGCTCTGGCCCTAACTCAGCAGAACAGAAGCCCTGTAACCCTCCCTCTACAGAAGGCACTGTGAGTACCAGCTCCAGGATGCCAGCTCACGTCCCGGGGGGGTTATCAACACGTGACTTCCAGTCACCCAGGGGACACTCCCTGAGTTGTCTCTCCATCTCATGACATTTCCAGTGATAGACTGGTGTTCCGGGAACTGGCCTTTCCCCAAATACATCCTCTGTGGGCAATGGCCACTTAACCCAGCGTTAGAGGAGATGGGGACAGCCAGAAAAGGCTTCCTCAGGAAAGGGATGGTTAAAACGAGACCAGAGGTATGAAGAGAAGATGGGCAGGCAAAGGCAGGTGGGAGAAAGTGAGTAAGTAGTACAGGTAGACGGAACAGCCTGGGTAAAGATGATGGGTATGTGTGGCGTATCCAGGATGAGCAAGAGTTTAATATGAATGGCCTGAGTTCAAGACGGGGAGGGAGAGATCACCCTGGAGAAGTTAAAAAAGTGCCCAGTAAGCCCTGAGAAGTGTGAACTTCATCCACTGAAGGAGAGAGCAGAGCGATAACTTCCTGTCTGCATTTCTGAGAGATGCAATGGTATACAACAGCTAAAACGAATGGGATACATCAGAGCAACCAGGAGCACCTCTCCAAAACTGAACGCTGATGTCAAAAGGGTGCCAACTTGAAGAGGCTCCCACTGTCCAAAGATGGGACCCTTTGAACATCAGTAAGAATAAGTGCAAAGGATTGAACCATATCAAATGTGTTGTTTGCAGTGATACAACATTAAAGGGCACTTTCAGAGGATGCTGGAGAACCAACTCATTATTCCGAAGACTGTAATAAAGAGTCAAGCATTTAACAAGATTTTTTCTTTAAGGCCCACCTAGTCATCAAATAGTTAATGAAGGGAAGATTCTCTTTATGAAGTCCTTTTCCTGATGGTGGTATTTTAGCTAATATGTGAAGAGGGGGACTTAGAACATTTCCAGCACCCTAGAAGGATCTTTGGCCCCCTTTCAGTCAGTATCTGCCCCGAGGAAACCAGAATTGTGACTTCTATCCCCAGTGATTCATTTTACCTGTTTTTAAACATATCAGTGGAATCATACAGTATGTCCTCTTTCATGTCTGGCTTCTTTTGATCAGCATAATAGTAATGTCTGGGACACTTGAGAAACACATCAAACAAATGCAGTTTGGGGACCTTATCTGGACCCCGACTGGAACAAACCAGCTGTACAAAAAGCATTTGTGCAATAACTGGGGAAATTTTGATGTCGGCTGGATACAGGTATTGTGGCTATGTTAAAAAGAGCTCTTCTAGAGTCATATAATGAAATACGGATGAAAAAAATATCATTTGCTTCAAAATGGCAGAGATGGGGATCTGACAATGAGCTGATGATTGCTGGAATTAGGTGATGAGTAATGGGCATTCAATAGACTATTTTCTCTGCTTTTGTATATGCCTCAAATTTCCCATGATACAAAGCTTTTTTTTTTTTTTTTTAAATCATTGATTGGAAAAAAGCCATAAAAGGACATGTACATACTATTCACAGTTTATGGCTAATGTAAACTGTGGCCCCAAATAATAACAACAAGCCTGAGAATGAGAAGCATTAAAAATCTGGATTACTGGTTACCTCTGAGGAGAGGAGAAGAATGGTGTTTGGAAGGGGGCACACGGGGGCTTTCAATTACCGGTCGTGTTTTTTTTTTTTTTTTTTTTTTTTTTTTTGCAGTACGCGGGCCTCTCACTGTTGTGGCCTCTCCCGCTGCGGAGTACAGGCTCCGGACGCGCAGGCTCAGCGGCCATGGCTCACGGGCCCAGCCGGTCCGCGGCATGTGGGATCTTCCCGGACCGGGGCACGAACCGGCGTCCCCTGAATCGGCAGGCGGACTCCCAACCGCTGCGCCACCGGGGAAGCCCTACCAGTCGTGATTTATTTTAGAAAAACAAGGGGCAAATTGGGGGAAATGTTAAGATTTGACGAAGCTGTGGAGAGCACTTGGGTGCTGTTACATATTTATGTATACTTTTCAGTACACTTAAAATATTTTGAAAGAAATAAAGGGCAAGGAAAGAGAGAGAGAGATTGGGATTCCACTGGCTGTAGAATGCTGGACAGACTGGTGGCGAGGAATAACGCAGAGCTGAACTCCTCATGAGGTACGTTGGCGGTCTGGATGAGGAATGGGCAGGGCCTGGATTCCACAGATACTTAGGAGGCAGAATAGAGCAGATCTGCTGATGGATGGCTGCGGGGAGTGAGGGAGGAGAAGGGGTCCAAGACGAAGCCGGAGTTCTGGCGAGGCTGTGGGTGGGTGGTCTTACCATTCCTCAGCACCGGACCCACCGGCAGCAGTGTTGGCCTGGGGATGGCAGGAAGCAGTTGTGGACTCAATAAATTAGATGTAGGGGCCTGACGCTTAGGAGGGAGCTCCAGGCCAGAGAGATCCAGGCCAATCTCCTCCATTCTAAGACACATTTTACTAGCTCTAAATTTGAGTCGTGTCCTATAATCTATCTGCTGCTTTAATAGACTAGTCTTCTCTCACTCCCCCACCTCCCCCAAAACCCAATTATTAAATGAACAATTTACCATACAGTACGTAGTACCTTAGAATGCAGGAAGTAACACAGACTTGGGACTCATGCATAAATAAATTAGGCGAGCGGTTCCGTATGGAAATTGCCAGGACTTTTGAAAAAGTTGTGCCTCCTTTGCCTCCCCGTGACCCCCCACAGGACATAGATTCACACCCCAGAGGGCATACCTCATACCTCTCTCCACCCTGGTGAAGGGCCCTGCTGCTGTCACATGGGAGGATGGGGGACATAGGTGGATGGCCGTTGACATGGGTGACATCCATCAGAGGCCCAGGGAATTCCTCAGGGAGAAAAGTGCAGGGTGTGGGACAAAGACCTGAGGAACTTGAGGAGGAGGAGCCCCAGAGGAGCCTGAGGAGGAGGGGCCAGAGATAGCCTGAAAGTAGAAGGAGGGAGGAGTCCCAGAGGAAAGGCCCAGGTATATTTCAAGCTGGAGCATGGACAGTGTCAAATGCTCCAGAAAGCATGAGTGGGCAGAGGGCAGACAAGTTCCCTTAGCTCTGGCAACAAGGCAACTTTCTGAAGAGCAGTTGTCAGTGGCTTTGTGGGACCCACCAAAGGGTGGTTGGAACCAAGGGCTCTGCCACTTATAAGCTGTGCATCCCTGAGCAGGTTACCTAACTTCTCTGAGCCTCCGCTTCTTCCTCGTAACAGGGTGAAATGATGGCTTTCCTCTGGGGGCTAGTGAGTGGACTGAGCAAGGCTACGCTTGCAGCACCCACCCAGCCCAGGGCCCAGCACATGCTAAGTGCCCAGCTCTGCACAAGGCTGGCACTTTCTCTGCCCATTTACTCTCAAGTAAACTAAAGAACACCAGGGAGGAGGGGAAGCAGGGAGAGTGTGAGTCACATCCAACACAGACCAAGCTGATCTTTGGTGCTCCAAAACAAAACCTCACTCCTAGACACAGACACGGGACCCATACAGAGACAGGTCCACAGATGTCACGCACACAGACAAAGATACACCACCAGGTCCCCACCCTTGAGAAATGAGTCCAGCCTCGCCAGGGGCCTCTGCCAGCTGCCCTCCTTGGCTGGAGGCCTCTCCCCAGAGCAGGTGACCATCCCTGCCCCAGTCCCCCCACAGCCCAGGCCCCTGGGGAAGAGTAGGTGGGCCTGAGGAATCTCCCACCCGCCTCAGCCCTCCACGCACCTCGGAGTTCTCCACCACCTTCTCCAGGTACTTGTAGAAGATGGAGTACTCCTGCAGCTTGGCGATCAGCCGCTGGTGCTCCAGCCGCAGGGCCGCCATCTCCTGCTTGGCCTCGGCCAGCTCGCGCGTGTACTGCCTCTTGAGTTCTCGCTCCTTCTTGGTGTTCTTCAGGGCCCGGATCCGTTTCTGGTCGTTCTCCTGGGGCCAGGAAGGTGACGCCCATCAGGCGTGGGTCCTGCCCTCCCTGGGGCCCAGGCTGGTGGGGCTCCCACAAGGCCTCTGTCCACCCTGAGGGTGGACGGGGGTGGCCAGGCTGCCCATGAGGCAGATGAGGTGTAAGGAAGCGCATCTCCAGGGTTATGTGAAGCCGGTTGAGGGGCTTTCTATGGACTGAGGAGGCTGAGAGGACAGAGATTTAATCCAACATCAGAAGGTGGCCTTGTGGGGACGAGACAGGAAGTGATCCTGACTCTGCGGGATTTGAGCTCTGGAAGCCCCACGCGCCACTGGGCTCAGTGTCTGGAGAGAACTCAGACCCGAGGAAGGCTGGGAAAATCTTCTGATAAAGTTTCCGTCTCTATTTTTATTTATTTATTTTTTTGGCCACACCGCTCCTCTCGCGGGATCCTAGTTCTCCGATCAGGGATCGAACCGGAGCCCCCTGCAGTGGAAGCGTGGAGTCCTAACCGCTGGACCACCAGGGAAGTCCCTCATCTCTATCCTTAGTGGTGGCCATTTGTCACAGGGCAGAGTCCTGGGCCCAGACCTGGGAAGCCCAAATTTTCTCCTGATTTGGTGCCTCAGCTTCTCAATTGTAGAAATGAGAGGCAGGAGCCCCTCTCTTCCTTTCAAAAGCTGGGGCAACCCTGCTGGAGCTCTAGGGAGACAAGCTAGGAGGTGGGCCTAGTCCGGAGGGCCTGGTGGGGCAAGGACATACCGGAGAGGATGTTCCTGTAGCTCAAGACTGGCATCAGGTGGGGACAGGAGGAGATGATGCAGGCAATTCAATGCCCAGAAAGAAAGACATGAGGCTCAGCTGCTGCAATTGGGCTGATCCCATCCTCCTTCCTTCCTTGGGAGGACAGGCTCTCCTCCCAAGATGAGGGGCAGACCTCTCACACCGCATGTGTGTGGCCCCTTTCCCCCTTCAGGGGCTGTGGTGATTCCACCCAGATGGGTGCCTGTGGTGGTGGCATTTGGAAGGCATGGACGAAGGCACCCGGAGGATTTGCATTCTGCCCTGTGGGTCCAGGAGAGGACAGAGAGGCCCCAAACCAGTGGTTTCCAAGTCCAGCCGGGCATCACAATCCCCTGGGGATACTTTTAACAATAAAAGTATTGGGCCTGGGCCTGACCTCAGGCCTACTGAAAGCAAGGAGAGGGGAGGGGCCCAGGGTCCGTATCTGTAACAAGCTCTCCAGGATTCTGACGATTGGCGGAACCCCTCACCCCCAAATCTCCTGCCACCCCAAGCACTCCATGAGCTTTTCTCTGGCCAGTAAGAAAGACTGGATCTCTGGAGAATAATGCCTGGTCCATCAGCTTCCTTTCCCACCTGGTTTAGGCAGAGAGAGAGGACAAAGATGCTCGAGAACAGGACTGCCCTGTAGCAGAGGCCAGAGGTTACCCCCTGGGGCTGGGCCAGCCCTTCAAGGCTCGGCAGGTGCCCGGTTGGAGCCAGTCTGGAGAAATCTGGATTTTAAAATGGTTAAATCCCTCCTCTCAGGACACACTGAGAGGGGTTGTCTCAGAGGGGACTCCAGTACCTGGTTCTTCAATGCCCTCTGCCTGGGCCTTCATTGCAAGGATGGAGGGGTAGGGTGAGCTGGGGGGACTAAAACCCTGTCTGGGGGCTTCCCTGGTGGCGCAGCGGTTGAGAATCCGCCTGCCAATGCAGGGGACACGGGTTCAGTCACTGGTCCAGGAAGATCCCACGTGCTGCAGAGCAACTAAGCCTGTGCGCCACAACTACTGAGCCTGCGCTCTAGAGCCCGTGAGCCACAACTGCCGAGCCCACGTGCCGCAACTACTGAAGCCCGTGCGCCTAGAGCCCGTGCTCCGCAATGAGAAGCCACCGCAATGAGAAGCCCGCGCATTTGCAACGAAGAGTAGCCCCTGCTCGCCACAACTAGAGAAAGCCTGAGCGCAGCAGCGAAGACCCAACACAGCCAAAAATAAATAAATAAATAAAGTAAAAATTTATTTCAAAAATAAAAAACAAAACCCTGTCTGATTCATCTTTGTATCCCTGAGTGCCTGGCCCTAACCGTGGCACATTCATTCATCATCCATCATTCATTCATTCCCTGCATAAACTGTGTGTGCCAACCACAGGCAAGGAAACAGGAAACAGCAATCTAGAGGGGGCAGAGACTGACAGGGCAGCAGGAAACTATCGATGCAAACAGAGCAGTAGGAGGGGGAGATAAAGGGGAAAGCCCCAGGCACTGGTGAGCACCAAGGAGACCTCTAACCCAGGGTGAGGAGTCAGGGAAATCGAGGATGAGGAGGGAGGGGGAGGAGGTGGGGAGTGGGAGGAGGGGCAACCTGACCAACTGCAGAGTGTGGCTGCCCTGCTGCGGCAGGCCACACCCCTTCGTACCTGGATGAACGGCTCAAACTTCTGTATGTGGGCTTTCAGCCGGGCCTCCTTGACTCCCAGCTCCTCCCAGCGCAGGTTCAGGGTTTCCATTCTGCGCTGAAATGTCTAGGGGTGAGGGGGAGCAGAGAGGTCAGGAGGACCCCTGGATGGGAACCGAGGAAGGCCCCAGCATCCCCTGCCCTAGAGCCCCTGTCCCCAGGTGCCCACTTTCCACTCCACGTCTGGTTCAGAGCAGAGCATCGCAGGACACTGGTACCCCAAGACTCAGATCCCTTCTGTGCTGTGCAGAGGAAACACAGGATCACCACCCACGATGCCTGGCTCCAGCCACCACCACCCACAAAACAGAGGGCCGGCCTCAGGCTCTCCCTGAGCCCTGTGGCCCTCCCCGCATCCAACCCTTGCGCCTCCCACCTCCTTCTGCTGCTCCATGGCATGTTGCATGAGCTTAGCCTCTTTTTTCTTCTCCAGTAGCCGGATGGATGGGGAGTCTGAGTGGTCCTCAATGCTGGGGAACTTCCTGTTCAAGACACAGGCAACAGGGACTGTGGACTCTGAGTGCCTGGGGCTGCCTGGGACCGGGAGGAATCCGTGGAGACAGGCACCCATGGGGAGGGAAGGCGCCCTACCCCATCTGAGTGCAAAGAACCGTGTGCTGAGAGGGAGAGAAGGCCGTGCTGGGGAGCAAGCTGGGGCCGGGGATGGGTGGGATTGGTGCCAGTGTGGTTTGGGGTGCTGGGTTATAGGAGCAGGGGGGACAGGTGGGAAGGTGGGGCACCGGGTGAGCACGGTGGTCCCAGGCCCTCCGACACTCACTGCAGTAGCTGCAGCAGCCGTTCCCCGTACTGCAACCGGAAGTACTCGGCCAGATCCTCCTCCTCCATGATGCCCAGACTCATGGCGGCCGTGACCTAACGGCCCAGCGGCCGAATCTTCACAGTGAAACGGGGGTGGTGGAGCTCAGGGGTGGTGGCAGGGCTTGCTTCTCCCCTCCTCCTGCTTTTCAGGGTCCCACAGAGGGTGGGTGTTTGAGAGATTCAGGGAAGATGGCTGGAGGCTGCCTATCGGCAGCTCAGGATGTGTCGGGAAGGTGCTGGGAGATCTGGTTACCTAGCAACAGGTCTCCGGGTTCTGTGAACCACAACTGGGAACCCAGACTTTGCCCTTTGACCCCTGTCCACACTGACCCCACGCTGGCTGGGGTCTGGCTCTCTGCTCCTGCATTTATCCCTCAGAAACTCTGGGAAGAAGTTCGGCCTGATTTGAGGCCTGATTTGGTGCTGGGGCCGGGGGCCGGGGAGGCAGGGGCTGGGCGTCCATGGCTGAGAAAGGGGGGTTTTGGTAGAGGCATGTTTTTGCAGGGCAGCCCCGCCCCGGAGGGGCTCCCTCCTGGGCTCAGGTGTGTGTGTGAGGGCGAGGCAGGGGGCTGGGGTTGGGACAGATGATCGAGGCGAAAAGAACTGAAGGAAGCTGTTCAGCTGAGGCAGGGGTAGGGGTGGACCGAGGCGCATGGGGCCTGTGGGAGGAGGGGAGGAGGCCCGAAGTTGAGAGACAAGTAGTGGGTGAAGGATGTGTAGGGGTGTATGTGTTGGGAGGGGGCTGGGGCGGGGTGCAGATAGGCGATAAGCCTGGGGACCAAAGAGGCTGTGCCCCGGAGAGATGGAGGAGGCCCAGGACGAGGCCCCTCGTCGGGTAAGAGACTCAGGGCCAGTGCCATGTTTTGAGGTTGGCGGAGTATTAAAATAGGAAGAGATGCCGAAATGTGTTAACGTAAATGTCAGATATTTTACATGTCTGCTTTATGACGCCTGCTTTCTTTGATCCCATCAGGGCATTGTGCATCAGCTCATCTGGCCCGAGGTCCAGCGTCTAAATCTGAGACCCTGTGTGTGAGGCGGCCACCCTGGGGTCCCCGCCCGGAGGTAACAGCCGTGACCTCGAGCCCGCCGCTGCCGGGCCCAGGCTTCCGGGCTCCGCTGGGTTCTCTCTGCTTCCCCCGCGCACGCCGGCCGCGCGGCCCCGGTCCCCTCCGGGTCTGGGACGCGGAGCCAGGGTGGGGCGGGGGTCTCGGGCGGGGCAGCGTCCCAAGCCCGGCAAGTCCTCCGCGAGGCAGTGCCTGTCCTCTGGCGCCCCCTGCTGGCCGCCCGAGCCCGCCCTCAATCCCGGCCGGGGAGGAGGAGGAGACGTGGCGGGGCGCGGCCCACCCCGCCCTTTCCCATTCCCTCCCCCAAGTGTCGCCTCCAGAGCCAGCCCGGCGGGATCTGCAGAGGCAGCCTGACGGCCCCCACCCCACCCAAACACCCCCTTACCATCCCACTCCACCCTCAGCGCCTCCACCCGAGAGGGTTCTCCATCGGGAGCACCCGCAAGAAACAGACCCTCTCCTTTTTACTCCTTAGAGTTTGGCACAGCGGGGGCTTCCCTCCCTTTTCCCCCAAGAGGGTGTGTGTGTAATGCCCGGCCTCGAGGAGGAGGCTCTCTGTTTCTCGAATCACCTGCTTGCCCTGGTCTTTTGACACGTCCTTGGTTGCATCTACGAATCGGGTGGTCCAGGGCCAGGTTGGTAACATGCAGGCAGCTGCCAAGGCATCTTCTCCTGCCGGTGTACGTGCCCGTGTAGCGTTTCTGTTGCTTCTGTACCTTGTGGGAAAGTCATGAGAATCTTCATCCCCATCACCCACCATCCCTCCCTGGGGTCTCACTGCCTTTTCCAGAGCTGTGGGTCAAGATGCAGGGCTGTCTGGGATTCACAGAAGTCCGTGCTCTCCCCCACTCCTCTCTTCTTCCCTCCTTGGGTGAGCCCAGCTTTCTTACCACCCTTCGCCCCCTGCCTCCATTTTTCCACCTTGATATTTGCCTCTGAGGCATCTAGGAAAATCTGATCGATTTAGGTTGTTTGGAACCAATAGGCATAATACTTTCTGTTTTCTATCCTGTCCTATCCTCCCTCTGAGACAATTATCTGTTTGAAAAGGGAGAGGAGGAAAAATATCAGGCGGAAAAAAGATCTAGGTTAATGTCTCAAAAAATATTTCCCGCCATATAGACCAGCACAGTGCTAGGTACACACAGAGTACTGGGTGTGAGGAAACCACTTTTTGTCTGTTATTTTCTATGTCTAATCTACGGAATCTAAGCTATGTCTTAGAGTCCATGTAAGTGGAATCACACAGATAAACTATATAAAATACATTTCAAAATGGACGTTATAGAAATTCCTTGTACTGGTCAACTATGTTGATGTTAGTTGCTGTAACAAACAACCTCAAGTCTCAGTAGCTTACCAAGGTCCAATATGGATTTTCTCAGTGGGGCAGCTCTCCTGGGAGATTCTCTTCCAAGCAGTGAAAAGTGTAAGCCCCTTCCATCTCGCGGCTCCATGACCTCCAAGGTCGCTACGGAAGGGAAAGAAAGAAAGCAAAGGCCCTTGTGCTCTTAACAAACCCATTGCCATGTCCATTCACTGACCTCTGGTGGGAACCGGTCACGTGACTAGCTGTGTTGCAAGGGGCTATCCATGTGGTTTAGCTGTGTTCCCAGGAGCATCAAACCAGTTTGTGCTGTACTTCTTTTGAGAATTAAAAGAATGTTTGGAAGTAAGCTGAAACTAATAGAAGAACTAATTATAGACAAAGAAAGAAAAAACAGGCCAGTCACATTCTCAAGTATGAAAATCCTTGTAAATCAATTATACTTCAATTAAAAAAAAAAGAAAATCTTAATGAAAACATGATAATGTTTTTAATTTAGTGTAATGTTAATATCGGCTGTACCATGTAACATCTCCACCAACAAAGCACAAGAGTTACAATTTCTCCACGTCCTTACCAATACCTGTTATTTCTGGGTTTTTTTTGAAAGAAGCTATCCTGATGGGTATGAAGTGATATCTCATTGTGAAAATATGTTATTTTTGAATTAGAAGGGTAATGAGTGAATATATTCTCATTGTCCATCATTCAAACATTAGTGTAAATTTAATTTAGTGTAATGTTAAACGAATAATTCACCAGGACCATGAATACAAAAATGGTTTAACAGTAGGAAGTCTATTAATAAAATTAATTCTATAAATATGTCTCAGGAGAAAGGACTTATTATCATTGGGATATATGCCAACAATGCATTGAAAAATTCAACATCCATCCTGATTTTAAAAATTCCAAATTATTAGTACACAAAAACACTTTATCAACGTGATAAAAAAAACACCTGAACCGGGCTTCCCTGGTGGCGCAGTGGTTGAGAGTCCGCCTACCGATGCAGGGGACACGGGTTCGTGCCCCGGTCCGGGAGGATCCCACATGCCGCAGAGCGGCTGGGCCCGTGAGCCATGGCCGCTGAGCCTGCGCGTCCGGAGCCTGTGCTCCACAACGGGAGAGGCCGCAACAGTGAGAAGCCGGCGTATCGCAAAAAAAAAAAAAAAAAAAAAAA
>RJWK010006239.1:0-22505 GCA_004363435.1 Platanista minor | reverse complement strand
TGATCATGTACTGTGAAAATCCAAGAGAATGGTTAATTAGTGAAAAACAATTAGAATTTAGTGTAATTCTATGCTATTTATAAGAAGATTGAGGTTGATTTATATGCATGGACATGGAGAGGTTTCTGTGATAAATTGCTATGTGACAAAAGCACGATGCAGAACAGAATGTGTAGTCTGTGTGTGTGTGTGTGTGTGTGTGTGTGTGTGTCTGTGTGTGTGCATGTGCGTGCATGTGTGCCTGCGGTGTGTGTATAGTTAAGCGCAGCCCTAGAAGGATAGCACCATATTTCTGGGGAGAGAATGACATGGGGGTGGGGTGATGGTTCTTTATATTCCTATATTGTTTAATTTCTTTTTGTACAATTACCACATGTTATTTTTGTAATCTTGAAAAAAAAATGAGAAAAAGATATCCATCCGTATTGGCAGCAACAAAAGAAATTCTTAGAAGGAAAGAAATTTAGCGAGAAATATGCAGGATCTTCAAAAAGAAAATTTAAAATTTTTACTCAGTGATATAAAAGAACCGAGTAGAGACTTACATTTCTGAATAATGACTCAATATTGTAAAGAGGTAAATTCTGTCCAGATGGATTTAGGAACTTGATGTACTTGCAATCAAAATCCCAGAGAGATTTTTTTCTGCAGAAGCTGACAAAATAATGTCTAAATTATTTGGAGAATTAGAGCACTTAAATATTGAAGAAGAAGAAAGTGAATGTCCACTGCTCCTACTAAAATATGTTATAAAGATAAAATATTATTGTTGCTAGTGTCACTCCAGACAGAAAAAACTCGATAACCTGAGAGCTTGGGCGAGTAACTTGGTCTAAGACAGAACTGACTCTCTAGACCCGCTAAAGCCGGGGTCCCCAACCCCTGGGCCACGGACTAGCACCAGTCCATCCGCAGCCTGTTAGGAACTGGGCTGCGCAGCAGGGGGTGAGCAGCGGGCGAGCGAGTGAGCGGCACTTCATCTGCCGCTCCCCATCGCTCGTGTTGCCGTCTGTGGAAAAATTGTCTTCCACGAAACCGGTCCCTGGTGCCAAAAAGGTTATGGACCACTGCCCTAAAGGTATATAAAATTCACGGGCTTAAAAAACACCTCCGACCAAAACCAAAACAAGTTGAAACACACATCTGGAGGTCTGTTGAGCCCACAGTGCCACAGTTTGTGATCCTTGCTACACTGAATCAGAATAGAAAGCCCAGAAATAGACCCAAGTTTATATAAGTATGCATTGTATGCTAATGTGGCATTCAACCAGTGGAGAAAGTGTGGATTCTTAAACACATGGTATTGGGGTAACTAACTAATTATTTGGAAAAAAGAAAAATATATACAAATTTATTTTATTTTTCAAGTAAGAATCGTATATACTTAAGGAGTACAACATGATGATTTGATATACATCTACATAGTGAAAATGATAACCACAGTCAAGCCAATTAACATAGCTACCTCACATGGTTACCATTTTTTGTGTCTGATGAGAGCACCTGAAATCTACTCTCTTAGCAAATTTCCAGCATTCATACAGTATTATTAACTATAGTCGTCACACTGTACGCTAGATCTCTAGACTTATTCATCCCACACAACTGCGACTTTGTACCTTCAGACCAACATCTCCCTATTCTCCTCAGATCCCCACTGCTCGAACCACCATTCTACTCTCTGCTTCTCTGTATTCAACTTTTTTAGGTTCCATATATCAGTTAGATCATGCTGTTTTTATCTTTCGGTGTCTGGCTTGCTTCATGTGGCATAGTGTCCTCGAGGTTCACCCATGTTGTTGCAAACGGCAGGATCTCCTTCCTTTTTGAAGGCTGAATAATATTCCATTGTTCACATATACACCACATTTTCTATGTCCATTCATTGGCTGACAGGCAGTTAGGTTGTTTCCATATCTTGACTACTGTGTTTATGCGGCAATTAGCATAAGAGTACGGATATCTCTTTGAGGTACTAATTTCATTTCCTTTGGGTATATACCCAGAAGAGGGATTGCTGGAATGATTGATATGGTAGTTCTATTTTCAGTTTTGAGGAACCATCATACTGTTTTCCATATCGGCTGTGCCATGTAACATCTCCACCAACAAAGCACAAGAGTTACAATTTCTCCACATCCTTACCAATACCTGTTATTTCTGGGTTTTTTTGAAAGAAGCTATCCTGATGGGTATGAAGTGATATCTCATTGTGAAAATATGTTATTTTTGAATTAGAAGGGTAATGAGTGAATATATTCTCATTGTCCATCATTCAAAGAAAATTGATACAACTGGAGCCCTATTGAACCCTATTGATCCACCATCCAATCCCATTTCCCAGAAATGAGCATGCATTCAACAAATACTTATGTTGAGTACCTGTGATGTGCCTGACACTATTCTAGGCTGGGGATACAGCAGTGAACAAAACAAGGTTCCCAATCTTACTGGGATTGGGGGAGAAAATAGGAAATAAACTCTGGTGACTACACCTGAGAATGTTGTCTTCTGGACGCTGCCCCTACTACCACCACAAGTGACCATGAGTGGGGAGGAGTAGGGAGTTGGGACAAAGGAGCCAATCAAGGCCCACAGACCCAGGCACCTCCCATAAAATCTCCCCAACTGGGTTGATTATCCTCCAGGCCCTGTGGGCCCAGGGCCCAGGGTCTATGAGCTTTTCAAGAGCTCGCAACAATGTTTGAAGCCTGGAAATGATTGTTGGCTCTAGAATACAGAAAGAAAACCACAAAATAAAGAATAAATGTTTAATTAAATGCATACAAACATAGTATTCCAACTTCATGAAGTGTTAATTTTAGCATTCATACAGTGTTTCACACATTTGAAAGTAATCTGTGGATTTGATTTCTTCATTTCTCAAAAATTCCCAATTATGCACAGATTTTTGGGAAAAAATCTAAGCAAATTGCGAATTAAATGAGTTATTTATAGACAAAAATTTCAAAAGTGTGTTTACAAAAATCCTCTCACTTTTTTTCCCCCAAATTATATTTAGTGTCGATGCAAATTATACTTAGTGTTGATGGGAGTGCGTTTTTAATCTGTTTGCTGCAGCAGGGTTTAGGGCTGAGTGATGCACCCAGCAGGGTTGGGTTGTCTAAAGATGGCCCAGTTGGGTTGTCACTAGTAGGATCATGCAAAGCCAGGGCCTCCCTGACCCCAGCCATCTTTTCACAGAATGGTTCTCTTATTCCCTTTTGGCAGTCTGCTGAGGCTGAGGATGACAGGCCCCTTCAGAGGCAGTTTCAAGGGCCTCTTACAGGGAAAGGATGAGGCAGAACCTTGGTTATATTCATCTCAATGAATAGTCATGGGCCAACTCTGACCTTGGCGCCTGGCCCCAAACCTCAGCCTGCTCCTGGGCTTGTCTCTGAAATGATAAATGACTCCCTGCTGTGTTCTGATGCCTGATTTCCCAACGCTGGTGTTTCTGAGAAGTGAACTCCCACTGATCCAAACGAACGGCTCTGCTAGGCAGCAGCTGAAACCATCCCTTTCCTTCTGATATTGATGTTCTAGGAGTGTGGCTCTCTCCATCAGGAAGGGGGCCAACACTCTCAGTCCAGCTATGGGAGCTTCTGCCAGTCACTGTGTCATCATCTTCGAGAGACCTAATGAGCAGATAGAAGTTTCTCATGCTCTGATCCAAGTTATTCCATCTATTTTATTATTCCCCTCTCCTGGAACTCCTTCAGCACTGATGCTTTTTTTTGCTTTTTTTTTATAACCTCAAACAAGTGTTTCAATACATAGTCATCATACTTCTGTCTTCAAACATGAAAACTGATTTTCAAAGACAAAATATTGCCTTGCATACATATATATGAAGTAAAAGTATAAAGAACTACTGAGAATGATAAACACTGAATTAGGATAATGGCTACTACCTCTTAGTGGTGGTGGAGAGAAGGTCGCTATATATTGGTCGTGAGTGATATTTTAGATGGGGCACTGGGCACACACAGGTTCATCATGTTATTCTGTGTACTATTGGTAAGTCAGAAATATTTCCTAATAAATTAGAAAGAAAAGATGGCATCTGCTCTCATGGTGGGTTAATCGCATTTGTCATTCTCAACACTTGCTGATTCTCCTCCAAACCTTTTTCCAATCAGTGGTTTTCCCTTTCTCTTGTGACATCTTTCTCTTTCTCTCTCAATATCCTTCCCTTCTCATTCCTTGAAACTTGATTGACATTCCACCCTCTAACTTGACATTCATTTTCGTTAATAACTCTCTCTCTTTGGGTGTCCCCCCCATCATGTCTCTATATCACCTTGGAAACTGTGTGGTCTGAAAATATCTCAATGTCTCTTACCTGCCGCCTCTGCGTGTACTGCATGGAATCACAGAATTTTAGAGCTAGGACAGCTTGAGATCATCTGTTCCAAACTTCTCATTACAGAGAAGAAAAGAATGGAGGCTTGGAGATTAAAATTCATCTTCAGCCACAACACATGAGGCTGACTTCAGGTTTCCCACAAGATTGCAAACCAGGAGAGGTTTTTTGCTCCTGTCCTGAGATGCTGCAGAGATGGGAGGGAGGTTGAGGGATACCAGAACCGAACATAAAAACTAAGAAGAAAACCCTAGGGAAACGGAAAGTGGTTGGATTTCTTTCTCTCTCTCTCTCTCTCTCTCTCTCTCTCTCTCTCTTTTTCTCTCTCATGGTAGCCTAGAGCAGAGAGGGCCAGATACCAAAAAAAAAAAAGTTGGGGGGCACTCGGACCATGCCATGTCTCTCCTTTATATTGCTGGGAAGATCACTGCACACCCTATTTCCACTGTTTGGCAAGAAAATAGCATTAGCCCAGTGCCAATGTGATACCAGCCTGGAGCAGTGTGGTGAGAGGGAGGCAGCCTTGGAGCAGATACAGGGGCACCCAGGCTGTACACACTTAAATGTTCCCTCTTTCAAGGGACAGAGAGTTGCAAGAGGGAGGTAGCCCCTGGAAAAGAGCAATGTCTGGGGAGGAGGTTCTGGAAGATTTACTGAGAAAGAATATTGCCTGGTTGGGAGAGGGAAGGGGGAGTGGTTGCTTTCAGACAGCAACACAGAGACTCTCTGACTACCCAAGTACACACCGCCCGGCCAAGGTCATTGGTGGTTCCAAGGACACATGAGTTCAGAGGGGAAAATAATGGGATGTCTGAGGAGGGTAACTGTTATAAAAGAAAGGGAACAGACAGAAGAACCTGTACCAAGGGAAACAGAACGAATGGATTAAACGAATAAGCATTTAAAATAAACATAACAAATATCCTCAGAGAGAGGAGGGAAGATATCAGAAACATGAAGCTAGAAGCAAGCATAAAAGATGAACAAATTCAAAGGACATACTGGATATGAAAACTGAGTGAAGTACTTAATGGATGCATTGAAGAGCAGATGCATATAGACAAAGAACAATTAGTAGGTGGAAGACCATTTTTAGCAACTCTCCCAGAAGGCATCAGAAAGAGATCGAGAATAAGCTAAGATACAGAGGATTGAAGTAAAAAATAGAAAATCTAAAGTAATAATGGAAATTTCATAAGAAGAAAAACATGGAGAGGGATGAAATATTTGAAGAAAAAAATGACCAAGAATTTCCAGAAGAGACCTCAAATTGAAAAAAGTTCATATCTAAGAAGGAGAAAACAAAAAACAAACAAAACCCAAAAGACAAAAAAACAAAAACAAAAACCAAAAAATCAACCACACCTAGACATAGTACAACAAAACTAATTCTTTTCATCAAATTTGGGAAGATTTTAGTCATTATGTTTAAAAATATTCTTTTTTTTTCTTTATTTTTCTCTTCTTCTGGGACTCCTATTATGTGTATGTTAGTATGCTTAATGATATCCTATAGGTCTCTGAGGCTCTGTTCATTTTTATTCCTTAGATTGGATAATTTCTATTAACCTACCTTCAAGTTGCTGATTCTTTCTTCTTACAGCCCAGATTTGCTATTGAGACCCTTTAGCAAATTTTTCATTTCAGTAACTACGCTTTTTAATTCCAGAATTTCTATTTGATTCTTTTTTGTAATTTCTGTTTTTGTTGTTGTTGTTGATATTCTCTATTTGGTGAGACGTTGTTGTCATACTTTAATTCTTTAGGCATGGTATTCTTTAGGTCTTTAAACATATTTGTAGTAGCTGGTTTAAAGTCTTTGTCTACTAAATTAAACATTTGTGCCCTCTCAGGGATATTTTCTGCTGGCAGTTTACTTTACTATTATGTGGCATATTTTTCTGTTTCTTTGCATGTCTTGTAAATTTTTGTCAAAAATTAGATATTTAAAATAATAAGTTGTAACAACTTGAAATCAGATTCTTTCTCCCCAGATTTGTTGATTTTTTGTTATTATTTTTCTAGTTGCTGCTTGTTAGTGATTTTCCTCAATTAATTCTAAAGATTCTGTATTCCCTGAATTGTATAGCACTTGAGTTCTCTGTTACGCACCGCCCCCCCCCCGCCTTTTTTAACTTCGTATTTTAAAGTCTGGTTTCCTAGGGTTCACTCCTGGTTCAGTATAATTTAGCGGTAAGCCAATGCTCGGTCTAAAGATTTCGCTAAATGCCTTGCTTATATGTCTTCTACACTTTGACAAGGAGATCTGTGTCTGAAGACACACGTTAAAACTTCAGGCAGTTAACAGAACAGACTTAGCTTTCACTTCCTGAGTACAGAGGGCCTAAAGGTGAGTCAGAGGTGAGTGCCTGCAGCCCTTTCCAAAGGCCTTTCCTAACCATGTGCATGTGCATAGCCTTCTAGATCCCTAGGAATATGGTAGAGCTTTTCAAAGCTCCCTGTGGTTTTCTAGTTCTCCAGGGCTTACTTTAAAACTTTTGTTGCTGTTGGCCAGGCTTCTGTTTGCTCCAACCAAAATCACAACCTTAGGCAGCTGAGATATCATTAGAAGATTGCTATTGTTTTTGGTAATGCCCTAGGGATACCACGTTCCCTCCCCCGCCACCCCCAGCTGTGAGTCAAATCAAATAGCCATAACACCTTGGGAATGGAGATTTTTCAGGTAGCTTCTAACTTGGAAAAAATATTGACTGTGCTCTAGGAATGGGCTTTTAACAGAACTCCAAGAGAAATCAGACTTCTTCATCAGCTCTGAGACTGCTAACTTTTCATGGCTACTGGCCCACCAAGCTGGGGAGGGACAGAGGGCTGGACACCACTGCCTTGTTGAAGTTCAATAGTTTCTCTTGGATAGAAAATTTTCAGTTCAGTCAGTGGCTTTGGTACATTTCTAGAGTTCTAAAATGGTTGACTTTAGTTGTATTGCCAGTGTTTTTGTTGTTTTTACGGGAGAGTGGTTCACCAAGATCCTCACTTCACTGTTCTAGAAGTTGATCTCCCTTGAAAGCATTTTTTTAAAAAGTACCTCAGGAAGATGGGAAATGAATCCAGGATAAAGCAATGAGATATGCAAAGTAAAGAGGAGAACTTACCTTAGAAAAGGGTAACATTACTTAAATTAACAATGCTTCTCCCCTGGTGGGAATATATACAGTGTAAAAAAGAATTATTATATATATTAAATAAATAAATATAAAAACCAGATAATTCAGAAATAAAGCTGTATACTAGAAACGTGGCTGGGGAAGGGGCTTGGGGAACTGATGGAGGGAGGAAAAAGTGGAGGGTGCTGAAATTATGCTAGGGAACTTGTCCTCTTTAAGGAAACATACAGATTTTTTAAGCTTAAGAAGCTGACAGGGGAAAGAATAAACATAAGTAAGGGTCGTAATAAGCTAAGGTTAACCATGAGAAGAGTATAAATGGAATGTATTATTTTCTACAGAATAATTTGATCTTGCCAATGGAAAGTAGAAAATCCAAACTTTTCAACTGAAGCAAGGACATTTTGAACCATTCCAAAGATGGAAAGGAGTAGAAAGAAAGTATAGTAAATAGAAAACACAAAATGAGATAGCGGCAAGAAATCCTAACATGACATTAATAAATATAAGCGAGGATGAATTAAACTCACAAATCAAAATATAGAGACTCTCTGATTCTCTCTAAAAACAAGATGCAATAATATATTTTTTAGTAAGATATCATTTGAGCAAAATTGGAAAATAAATGGAATTTAAGGTGATAACTAATTAGAGATGTTATATGCTACTAAGGAATAATAAATCAAGAAGAAATACCAGGGAGTTCCCTGGTGGCCTAGCGGTTAGAATTCTGGGCTTTCACTGCCGTGACCCAGGTTCAATCCCTGGTCGGGGAACTGAGATCCTGCAAGCTGTGCAGCATGGACAAAAAAAAAAAAAGAAGAAATAATCATAAACATATACATGCCCAGCAATGTATCCTCAAAATATATAAAGCAACAAACAGCTAAAATGAGGAAAGGGTGAGGGGCAATATGGGAGTAGGGCATTAAGAGGTACAAATTATTATGTGTAAAATAAACTACAAGGATATATTGTACAACATGGGGAATATAGCCATATTTTAAAATAACTATAAATGGAGTATAACCTTTAAAAATTGTGAATCACTATATTGTATATCTGTAACATATAATATTGTATGTACATCAACTATACTTCAATAAATAAATAAAACAAAACGAAAAAAATGAGGGAAATGAATATATCAACAATTATACTGGGAGATTATATCACAACTCATTCAGAATATGATACATCAAGCAGATCAAAAATAAGCAGGATAGAATATTTGACTAACACAGCTAATAATCTTGAGCTAAAATATGTGTACACATATAACTCTTTATACCTAGCCAACAAAGAAAATCTCCACAAATTACAAAGAACGACATTGGTTACATTTTCCCACCATGCTGAAATAAAGTTAGAATTTAATAAAAGGAGAACTCTTAAAAATCCCATATTCCTAGGGAAAAAAAATTGAATCACCTTTGGGCTAAAGAGGAAATGACAAGGGAAATTATGAAATACTTAGAACTGAATTACAATGCCAAGGTTTGTGCTAAATTACAATGTCCAAATTTGTACTAAAGCAGTACATAAGGGAAATTAAAACGTGGAGTACATTTATTGGAAAACAAGAAATACTGAGGACAAAAGATGTTACTGTGTAACTCAAGACGTTAGAGATAAAAAAGAGCAACATAGTGAGCCCACAGAAACAAGAAGGAAGGAAATAACAAAAATAATGGCAGAAATGAAAAGAGAGAGCAAAAACAGTGGATAAAATTAACAAGACCAGGGCTTCCCTGGTGGCGCAGTGGTTGAGAGTCCGCCTGCCGATGCAAGGCATACGGGTTCATGCCCTGGTCCGGGAAGATCCCACATGCCGCGGAGCGGCTGGGCCCGTGAGCCATGGCCGCTGAGCCTGCGCGTCCGGAGCCCGTGCTCCGCAATGGGAGAGGCCACAACAGTGAGAGGCACGCATACTGCCAAAAAAAAAAAATTAACTAGACCAAACACAGGTCCTTTAGAAACACTAAATGCAAACTTCAGAAAAGAGTAACTAAGCAAAAAGGACTGTGTTCAGCTGAGTGTGGGATTTTCTTGCTCATGCTTGTTGCCTTATGGCTGCAAGATGGCTGTTTCTCCTCTAAGGAAAGGGGGAGAGGAGGGGATGAAGCTTATGTAGGAGGTGGAACCTGTGTCTGGGAAAGTTTTTGCTTTCCCCACCTGCAAGGGTATCTGGGAAGCTAAGCATTTTACTTGAACACAATTGCTGCCAGGAACACGATTTGGGTGAAGAAGAGAGAAGAATGGATATTGGGCAGAAGTTTCTGCCTCAATAATTATACACCAATGCATCTGAACACTTGGGTAAAAAGGATAAATTTCCAGAAAAATGTAAAATTTCATATGACCAAATAGAAAACTAAGTGTATAAACACTTGTATGTACAAAAAAACACTGTTCTACTGACCTTCAAGCACAACCAGTTTTTACCATTTATTGAGGTTTGTCTTATACAAGTTGTTCCATACAATAGAAAACATAAGAGAGAGGGAAAGCTGCTTTACTTATTTTAGAGGCTAGTATAACCATAATGACAAAACTGATTAAGGAAAGTGAAAGGAAAGAAAACAAAGTGAACATTAATGCAAAATTAATTAATTAACTAATCAATTAAATATTGGCCAGTCAAATCCAATGGTGTGTTTTTAAAAACATAATTTATCAGGATCAAATAGGGGTGATCTAAGATTTCATGGTTAGTTAAAAATCCAAAGTATTGATATATTGATGTAAAATTCATTACACAAATGGAGCAGAGAAGAAAAATCACCTCATCTTCTCCATACATGCAGGAAATTCTTGACATAGTTTATGATGAAATGTTATGAAAACTAGGAAAAAAGGGGAATTTCTTTAACTTAATAAAACCTTCAGCAAACATCATACTTAAACCTTTAGATACATTCTTTTCAAGGTCTGGAACAAAACAAATATGGTTATTTAACCATAACTATTCAATATGGCATTAGAAGTCCTCACTAACCAAGACAATGAACCTCATCACCACCATCACCACTGACAACAAAATGTTCAAGTGTCAACAGGGCAAAGACAAAACTGATATTAGTTGCAGATGATATGCTCTTTTACATAGCAAAACCAACTGAGTCAAGAGACAGAGAACTAAAAAGAGGGTTCGGCAAGATAACTGGAGATGGTGCCCAGCATACAATAACCAATAGGGTTTGTTTTGACAGCAGTAGTCAATACCAATTGAAAATATAAGAGAAAGTAAAATTACCTTTCACAATAGCATCAGAAACTATCAAGTATTTATGATCTTATATAATGAAAACTACATAAGATCTTTTTGAAGTAAAATTTAAAACGTTATTAAAGGATATAAAAAAGACCTGAACAGGGCTTCCCTGGTGGTGCAGTGGTTGAGAGTCCGCCTGCCAATGCAGGGGACACGGGTTCGTGCCCCGGTCCGGGAAGATCCCACATGCCACGGAGCGGCTGGGCCCGTGAGCCATGGCCGCTGAGCCTGCGCTCTCCTGTGCTCTCATGGCCTGCGCTCTCATGGCCGCTGAGCACAGCTCTCCTGTGCTCCGCAGCGGGAGAGGCCACAGCAGTGAGAGGCCCGTGTGTGGCAAAAAAAAGAGAAGAGCAAAGAGGAAGGACACACTGAATACTGAGACATATTACAAAGCCAAGTGCTAAAAACAGTGTGACATTGTGCAGGAATAAATAGATTAAAGAAACTAAACAGAGAACTCAAAGGCAGGTCTAGGTATACAGAGGCAGTACCATAAATCAGTGGAGGAAAAGGTGGGCTGTTTAATATATGGTATTTTAACAATTGGCTAGATGGAGAAATATAAAGGTGGGTGCCTATCTTAAGCATATGTGAAGGAAACCCCAAATGGATTAAAGACCTTAATGTGAGAGACTAAAACTGTGGATCTAATATTGAAAAATATAAGACATATCTTTGTAACCTGGTAGTCAGGGGTAGTAGATTCTTAAATACGATCCTCAGAACAAATTGTAAGGGGAAAAAATTTTAAGTTTGATTACATCACAAATCAAGGCTTCCTGTTCAAAAAAGGATACCATAGTTAACAGATGGTGACAGACTGAACAGAGATATTTTCTGCATGAAAATCAACAAAGGATGAATATATAGAATGTAGAAGATATTCCTACAGAACAAGAAGAAAACAGACAGGATTATTAGGGAAATGCAAATCAAAACTACAATGAGGTATCACTTCACACCGGTCAGGATGGCTATCGTCAAAAAGTCTACAAACAATAAATGCTGGAGAGGGTGTGGAGAAAAGGGGACTCTCTTACACTGTTGGTGGGAATGTAAATTGATACAGCCACTATGGAGAACAGTATGGAGGTTCCTTACAAAACTAAAAATAGAGCTACTGTATGATCTAGCAATCCCACTCCTGGGGATATACCCGCAGAAAACCATAATTCAAAAAGATACATGCACCCCAATGTTCACTGTAGCACTATTTACAGTAGCCAAGACATGAAAGCAACCTAAATGTCCATCAACAGAGGAACAGATAAAGAAGTTGTGGTACATATATACAGTGGAGTATTACTCAGCCATGAAAAGGACTGAAATCATGTCGTTTGCAGCACCATGGATGGAGCTAGAGATGATCATACTAAGTGAAGCCAGTCAGACAGAGAAAGACAAATATCATACAATATCACTTATATGTGGAATATATGTGGAATCTTCAAAAAAAAGACACAAATGAACTTATTTACAAATCAGAAACAAACTCACAGACTCAGAAAACAAACTTATGGTTACCAAAGGGGAGAGGTGGCAGGGGAGGGATAAATTAAGAGGTTGGGATGAACATATACACATTATTATGAAATAGATAAGCAACAAGGACCTGCTGTATAGCACAGGGAACTCTACTCAATACTCTGTAATAACCTATATGAGAAAAGGATCTGAAAAAGAATAGATATATGTGTACATGTAACTGAATCACTTTGCTGTACATCTGAAACTAACACAACATTGTAAATCAACTATAGTCCAATATAAAGTAAAAATTTTTTTTAAAAAGAAAAAAGACAGGACACCAGACAGAACACTTTACAAAGTATATTGTGGAAATATGAGCTGTGAGCTTCAAACCCTTTGATTTAACCTTGGCTAAAATTATAGTTGGAACCAAAGGTCACAGATGACAACTTGAATATCTTGGAAGGAAAATACTTTTGAAAATGCAAGGTATGATCCTGGCTCACAGCCCTGGAGATAAGTGTAGCCAGGCTGTGAATCCCGTGAAATCCTTTCATTTCCCAAACAGTTCAAAGTGCTCGCAGCGTGCAGAAGAATGGCCCTCCTGGCCCTACAATTGCTTGGGCCTTGCTAAGTCTTTTGGTAGCTGGAGAACAAAGTAGCAGCTTCTTTGCTGAAGGAAGGAGGCAAAATCCACCCCCACCCCCAGGGGAATCTCAAGCTTTCTTAGCGCTGAAGGTGCAGAGCTGGGACCCCTACACCTTACCCTAGAACCCTCAGCTCCAAGAGCTAAACTCAGGAAGAGACAGAGCCTTCCTCCATTAGACCTGCTTCTTTTTTAAAAAAAATTTATTTATTTATTTTTGGCTGCGTTGGGTCTTCGTTGCTGCGCGCGGGTTTTCTCTAGCTGCAGTGAGCAGGGGCTACTCTTCATTGCAGTGCACGGGCTTCTCATTGCGGTGGCTTCTCCGGTTGCAGAGCACGGGCTCTAGGTACAAGGCCTTCAGTAGTTGTGGCTCGCGGGCTCTAGAGTGCAGGCTCAGTAGTTGTGGTGCACGGACTTAGCTGCTCCGCGGCATGTGGGATCTTCCCGGACAAGGGCTCGAACCTGTGTCCCCTGCATTGACAGGGGAATTCTTAACCACTGCGCCACCAGGGAAGCCCCGACCTGGCTCTTTAAAAAAAAATTTTTTTTTAATTGTGGTAAAACATAAAATTGACCATCTCAAACATTTGTAAGTATACAGTTCAGTAGCGTTAAATCCATTCACATGGTTGTGCAACCAACCTCCAGACTCTTTCATCTTGGAAAACCAAAACCCTATACCCATAAACACCACCTCCCATTTCCCCCTGTCCCCAGCCCTGGTAACAACCGTTCTACTTTCTGTCTGTATGAGTTTGACCACTGTAGGTACCTCATGTTGTCACCAAGCCAGGTTTGTTTGCCCGACGTGCAGCGAGCCAAACGCTGAGACGCTGAGGTTTGCACCAGAGAAAGGGTTTATTCACGAGTGAGATGGGAGAACTGATCTAAGCTCCACCTTCTTGAAGGCAAGGGCCTCGAGGTATTTATGGGATAAAGGAGCAAGGTGGTCTGAGGTGTGGGGAGCGTGGGGAACGGCGATTGGAAATAAGAAAAAGGTGAGGCAGTTGTCCTTCTGCACTGGTGCAGGTGCAGCTAAGTTACAGGCTTCCTCGTGAGACGTATGCTCAGAAAAAGGCAGGATTTTTCGTTTCCTCTAACAGTGTACAAGGGTTCCAGTTTCTCCATATCTTTGTCAACACCTCTAATTTTCTGTTTTTTTTGTTTCTGGTCTTTTGTTTTTGTTTTTTTGATAGCAGCCATCCACAATGGGCATCTCATCATGGTTTCAGTTTGCATTTCCCTAATGATTATAGACGTGGAGCATCTTTTCATGTGTTTGTTGGCCATTTGTATATACTCTTAGGAGAAATGTCTATTCAAGTCCTTTGCCTATATTTATAATTGGGTTGTTTGTTTTTTGTTGTTAAGTTGTAGGAGTTCGTTCTTTATACCGGATATTAACCCCTTGTCTGGTGTAGGATTTGCACATATTCTCTCCCATTCCATAGGTTGCCTTTTGCTCTGTTGATTGTATGCTTTGATGCTAAATGTGCCTGTTTGCAAACTTTGTCCTCCACCTGTAAACCCCATCATGTTTCCGTTGGTGGACGTCATGATGCTGGTGGTGGGCCCCAGTTTGCTTGTAGTAATGGTACCTGGTATCTCTTCTCTCCTCTCCCAGGTCACCTTGCTTAGATTCCTTCGACTGTAGTAAGGCAAAGGTTTCTGGGCACCAAGTAACACAGAAGAGTTCATTTAGAAAAGTGGTTTTGTTTTCTAAATGCTTCTTTAGTCTCTATCCAAGAAAATGCCAAGACTATTCAGATATTACCCCCTCTGTGGAAGACAGTATTTCTTTAAATATCCTGAGCCCCCGAGTTGGTCTGGCTCACCAGCCCCTGGGACAGACACAGCCAGGTATGGTTTGCTGCCCACAACTGGCATGGTGGCAGCTGTTGTGAGGGGGGAAGGCATTCAGATCCCTCTCACAACTTTCCTTAGAAATGGTGGCCCCCCGTGGCCATTATTTATGGCAGGTTCAGTAGTGACACCACCCAACCATGGCTCTCTCACCTAATTCACCCCAGTGAGGGCAAGCATATCACTGTTCTCCATGGAAAACTTGAAAGCCTCTACAACCTCCAACGAAAGATTCTCTCCTATGACTTCCCTGGTGGCGCAGTGGTTAAGAATCCGCCTGCCAATGCAGGGGATATGGGTTCAAGCCCTGGTCTGGGAAGATCCCACATGCCATGGAGCAACTAAGCCCACATGCCACGACTACTGAGCCTGCACTCTAGAGCCCGCGAGTCACAACTACTGAGCCCACGTGCCACAACTACTGAAGCCTGCGAGCCTAGAGCCCATGCTCCACAACTAGAGAAGCCACGGCAATGAGAAGCCCACGCACCGCAACAAAGAGTAGCCCCCACTCGCCCCAACTAGAGAAAGCCCGCGCACAGCAATGAAGACTCAACACAGCCAAAAATAGAGTAATTAATTAATTCTCTCCTTACTGGAAGTCTAGTCTCTTTTCTGGGAAAAGGGCACACAGATCTTAATATATCTTGCTAAGAACAATAGAAAGAGGCAGTTTGTCGATGCCTTCTGCTTCTGGAGAGAAAGGAAGAGGTCGTATCATGGTGGTATCAGAGGGTCTCAGGATTTTCCCAAAGATGGCAAATCCTCCCATCTTTTTCCATCGGTAGGGGGTGAAGGCTGGTGAAAGCAGAGTAATTGGTAAATGCTGGTGAGGCCCTCACTGCAGGCATCCAAATATAAACAGGTGAGACTCGAGGGGCAGCCAGGGTTGGAGGGATGGGGGCTGAGAAGCAGGAGGTGAGGACCTGTGAAGCTGATACTATTCCTATCAAGGCTCGGACCCCATACGGCCCCCATCAGCCCTGGGACCTTCAAGTGGTACATGCAGCCATTTGTCCTGTTTCTTTCACACTTACAGGGACCCCCACCCACCCTGACCAAGACCAAAGCAGCATAAGGGTAGCTTGTCTCCTCAGGAAGAAATACCAGCGGCTGCTCTGAGCTGGCAGGGCCGCTGGTACCCGTGTCTCTTACTTGCCAAGTCCCCTGCAAACCCTGCAGCATCCCCTCTCCCAAGTCCTTCTCCTGGAGGAGTCCTATCTCTCACTCAAAGCCAGCTCAACAGTGGCACCTGATCCTCGCTGTTGTTGTTGTTTTTTTCCCTGTAGTTCCCAGCTTCAAGATCTAAAGGGTTCTCAGGGAGCCTGCCTCACCCTGAACTGGAGCTTTGGGAAGGGCCCGGGCCCAGGTTTGCCAAAGAAAGCCAGGCGGGTGTTTCCCCGTGTGTTTGGTGCCCCCTGGTGGAACATTTCTGAATCGCGGGCCGACTCCCTCCCTTCCAGTCCTGGTTTGTTCTCCGCGGTCCCAGCCCATGGCCCTCTGCTTATGGCCCTCGCACTCCATGTGGGAGTAGAAGATGGCCTCTCTGGCCCTAGAGGATGCCCCCATCCCTGGCACAGGGTAGCGGGGATGCAGGAGTCCAAGGTTGCAGCCTATGATGGTTGACATGTGCAGAGCTGGAATTCAGATGCTGCTAGGAGGGAGTTCCCTGCGCTGAAGGTGCCTGCCTGGGGCGCCCCCTTCCACTGCAGACCCCCACCCACAGGCTCGCAGTTCCAGCCCTCAGGGACTGCCCCCCGGGTCCATCCCATCACTCCCCTGGAGCCCTGGTTTTGAGGGCGGAGGGTCAGTCTAGGGCTGGGACTTGGGGCTCCATGTGGCCACGCTGCACAGCAGAGCAGGGGCTCAGTGCCAGGTTCAGGGAAGAAAATAAACATTCATTCAGTACATCCCTCGGGTTCCAGGACGCCATACCGTTCTGCCGGGTGAGAAGGGCCGAGGCTCAAAGGAAGGGATCATGTCCAGTCAAACGGCACAATTTGGAAGACCATGGAGGCCAAGGCCCTTGTTTCTCAGACTTGGAAGGTGAGACCTTGGAAGGGTAAGTGGTTTGCCCGAGGGGTCACATCTTAAGCTTCACTTCTGTAACAGAAGACACCTCACCACATCACCCTCCCATCACAAGGTCACAGGCTCCCAGGGTCCAGAGGAACTGCAGTTCAGTCCAAACTCATGTCTCCAAGCTATTTCCCAAGCAGACTTGAAAAGAGAGTCACGTTTCCTGAACATTGCTCTGGAAAAGCCCTCTGATTTTGGAAATGTCTTCTGCTCTGCCCCACGTCACAAGTATCACCAAACAGCCATATCCCTGGTCTCAGTGACAGTCATCCACTATGGAAGGGACCTAGCAGGCTTAGGAGTAATGTTTTTTTCTGTATTGTCTTTCATTTTTATGATATAGGCACTGGTTTTCTGTCATTCTGGACTCGGCCATTTCTACAGACTTTTTTCCTCATCACATGGGTTCAAAATTGCAAAATCATCTGTGATCCTTGATATCTCCTTCTTCCCTAACCTCCACATTATTAGTCGATCAATAACCAAGGGCTATATTGTTTTTTTTTTTGCAGTGCGCGGGCCTCTCACTGTTGTGGCCTCTCCCGTTGTGGAGCGCTGGCTCTGCGGCCATGGCTCACGGGCCCAGCCGCTCCGCAGCGTGCGGGATCTTCCCGGACCGGGGCATGAACCCGCGTCCCCTGCATTGGCAGGCAGACACTCAACCACTGCGCCACCAGGGAAGCCCAAGGGCTATATTGTTGATTCCATCTCTGAAACTCCCTTGCATACTGAATTAGTCTTCTCCAGCTGCCATAATAAAATACCATGGGCTGGGTGGTTTAAACCACAGACATTTATTTTCTCACAGTTCTGGAGACTAGAAGTCCATGGTCAAATTGCTGGCGAATTCAGTTTCTGGTGAGGCCTCTCTTCCTGGCTTGGAGACAGTGACCTTCTCGATGTGTCCTCACATGGTCTTTCTTCTTGCACTGGTGGAGAGAGAGAGAGAGAGAGAGAGAGAGAGAAAGAAAGAGGGAGGGAGAGATGGAGGGAGGGAGGGAGAGGGAGAGAGAGCTCTCAGGTGTCTCCTTTTCCTCTTTATGAAGATACCAATCACATCGGATTAGGGCCCCACCCTATGACCTCATTTAACCCTAATTACCTCCCAAAGGCCCTATCTCCAAATACCATCACATTGGCAGTTAGGGCTTCAACATATGAGTTTGGAGGGGACACAATTCAATCCGTGGCACATACATTGTCACATCATTAGATCATCACATGCTTCTGAGATGCAGCCCCCTTCCTGCCCAGACAATTGCAATGGTCTGTCCAAAACAAACGTCCCAGCCCTGACGGAGCTCCCGCAACCCAGACCCATTGTTCACAGTGCAACCCGCAAGAGAGAGTCTAAACTTTCAGTGCCTCTCAGGCGGCTGGTAAAATCTTCACCTCCGGGAAGCAGTGTGAATATTCAGAGGATGGACCATGAGATTGGCAGTGGTCAGATCTGGGTTCAAGCTATGTTCCACCATCCAATAGTCATGACCCTGAGCAGCTAAGTCGGTTAACCTCTCTGAGCCTCAGTTTCCCCTGCTGTAAAATGAGCATTTGTGTGGTGAGAATTATGAGCGTGACATGTGCAGGTGTCAGGCACAGAGGGGGCAGACATGGTTGAACCTGTGTGAATTCCCTTTCCCTTAGGGTGATATGGAGGGTGTCCACAATCTGACTCCAACCCATGTTGGAGTCAGCCTATTTTCCACAACTCCTCATACAAAATCCACAAGCAAGTTTAGTGTCTTGTCCCCACCATGCCCCTGCCTGGTCATGACCCGCTACCCTTGTAGAATAGCCTCTCCACTGATCTGAGCCAGTTTCAACATACAGCTTGAGCAGATGGGCTCAAAGAGATCTGGTTTTGAATTTTAACCTTCTGAGCCTTAGTTGCTTCACTTGTAAAATGAGTGGATGCTCTGACTTAATGAGATAGCTTTATAGCACGGATACCCTCGATTCTTGCCAGTCTGGGTGTGGGAGCCCAGATTTGTCCCTGAGTCGTAAAGGTCACACAGAAAACTACCAACATTGGTGTTTTCCAAGCCTCTTCTAGGGAACACTAGTTCTGCAAGATAGTAATTTGTGTACCTGGAAGAAGGTTGTGATACGTGTTATGTCAGGGGAATTACAGGGCCAACAAAGTTAAACAAATGTGTTGGCTCTAGGGCTTTCCAGAGTCTTTCATTGCTAATATGTATTGTAAGTTTCTAAGATGTGACATCATTTACATAATTTCTTAAATTGTTTGGCACAGAATTCTTTTTTAATGCCCCCACCCCCCTCCCTGCTAGGATCAAGTGCTCTGCAAACTCACCTGGGAAATGAAGATTTAAGTAAGGCTGAGCAGAAAGGTTAATGGCTCATCCAATATTTACTTTCCTCTTAGCCGGAACTAAGATGTGTTAGAACTCAGTATCTCTGATAGCCACGAGGCTGAGAGCTAAGGATTTCATTTGCTTTCAACTTTATTAGGCTGAACTGATCTAGTGGCTGGTTACTAGCGTAAAAGTCACACCTCTGAGGTCTAAGTCTTTGTGACCCGATCCTTCCTTCAATATGCAGGCCTATTTCATCAACTCCATGAGGTTTTCTCCCAGCATTCAACCATCATGCCTGCCCCACACTTCCTGAAACACTGTTTGAACTTCTCACTTGACATTCAGCTTGTCCTGTTCTGTGTGTGTATGTGTTTTCTGCTGGGCCTGCTGGCTGCCCCTTGTCCCTGGCTCCTGGAAGGCAGCCTCTAAATCCTTGGAATTTCCTGAGTTATAAGAGTGTCTTTGGGGCTTCCCTGGTGGCGCAGTGGTTGAGAGTCCGCCTGCTGATGCAGGCGACACGGGTTCGTGCCCCGGTCCGGGAAGATCCCACATGCCGCGGAGCGGCTGGGCCCGTGAGCCATGGCCGCTGAGCCTGCGTGTCTGGAGCCTGTGCTCCGCAACGGGAGAGGCCACAACAGCGAGAGGCCTGCGTACCGCAAAAAAAAAAAAAAAAAAAAGAGTGTCTTTGTTATTTTTGGTGGGTCTCTCTGGACCACACCTGTGTTTATGCTAATGCTTGACTCCGGGAGGGCCCCTGGTTTAATGAAGTAACTAGTGAGGGACCCTAATGCTAATGAGATAACTGGGAAGGGGACTGCTGTGCCAGAAAGACCAACCACGTGATTAAATAGAAGTTTGGGGCTTTGAGCCATGTGACAACAGCCTGACTTCTGCTGGGACTGAAGGGGACAGGGGCTGAAGATTGAATCGCAGACCAATGACTCAATGAACCATATGCTGATGTAATGGAGACCACGGATGCCAGTCTCCCAGATTGGCGATGCTCCGTGTATTTGCACACATCTGTGGCTCAGAGGTGGTGGATTCTGACTCCGTGGAGAGAGGACAAGGCCACTTCACGTTTGGGACCCTCTAGGCCTCACTCTATGTGTCTCTTCTTTTGGCTATAATAAAACTGTAATCATTCGTGCAGTACTTTCATAGGTTCTGTGAGTCATTCTAGTGAATTCTTGAACCTGAGGGGGAAAGTGGGAACCCCAAATTTGTAGCCAGTTGGTTAGAAGTGAGGGTAGCCCTGGGGACCCCCGAATTTGTGGCTGGTGTCTGAATCCAGCCTTGGGAACTACTGGCATAGTGGAAAATGCACCAGATTTGCGGGAAGGAGATCAGGGCTCTGGAGGTGTTTCTGACAGTGACCCAATGTGTGACTTTTCTGAGACTCTGTTTTCTGGCTTGTAAAATGCAGTGAACAACTTTGATTTATTCATAGGTTTGTTGTTGGAGGTCCAATGGCACAGGTACTAGCATCCTAGCCCTAAGGAGGCTGCCGCACCCTCTCGAAGCAGATGCAAAAAGTCTCCATGTGCTCTTGAGAGGTGGAGCCTGCAAAATGGGAGTCCAAAGGCCGTGAAATGGCTCTTGCTCTCATCTAAGCATGGAAGACGAGTCTAAGGATCCCATTTTGGTGACACACACATCTGAGAGTAAGAATGAAAACCTGGGGCTTCCCTGGTGGCGCAGTGGTTGAGAGTCCGTCTGCCGATGCAGGGGACCCGGGTTCGTGCCCCGGTCCGGGAAGATCCCACGTGCCGCGGAGCGGCTGGGTCCGTGAGCCATGGCCGCTGAGCCTGCGCGCCCGGAGCCTGTGCTCCGCAACGGAAGAGGCCACGATGGTGAGAGGCCCGTGTACCGCAAAAAAAAAAAAAAAAAAAAAAGGAAACCTATTCACCTCCACCCCCTATCCCCCCAAACATACACTACAATTCCCATTATTTTCTCTTATTGGAGACTTAAGTACCTGGGTGTGAGCGTGGGCACCTGTATATCAGTGGAGAGAGAGAGAGAGAGACAGAGAGAAGAGTTTCGGTTCTCATGACCATCCTTACCTGCCCACGGCATGGCTTTTATAGGCTCCGGCTCAAGCCTTAAGATCCACAGGAATGTACATGACTCATCGAAGCCTGCTGCCCCCTCCGCCGACTGAGTCCTGCAGTTCCATTGCCTTCCCAACCCCGTCAGTTTCACCTGAGCAGTTCAGCCGTGGCTGAAATCAACAGCACCACGCAAAGCCCTTGCAAACCGCATAGGCCAAAAAAGAGTGACCACAAAGGGAAATTTTTTGGTTTTTAGCAAATGTATTCTTGGCCCATTATTTTAAAAAGACTGAACAGCCAAAAGTGAAATCTCCTTTTACTACAAAAGTAAAGAAAATCATGTGATGAGATGATCCCGTGGGTCTTTGGCACAGACATGCTTCCCTCTCCCCAGGCTCCCTGCACTCCTGGAAGGACTCGTGGGGTTTGCCCTCAGCAGGCTAAGTGCTGTCCATCCCTTTGGCTCCTCCCCAGATCAGCACATCCTGACTGTCTCTCAGCCCCTCCAGTCTGAGTGCTCGTCCCTCACGGTCTTCACAAGCCAGTCCTGTTCAGTCCCCTGCTCAGAATCACTCGTGTCACTGGCCTCCACGGTCAGCAGCTTAGAGTAGTTGATTTTCCGCTCTTGGGGCAGTCTGGGCTGGATGGACAGGAACAAGGCCAGCCAGAGCAACAGGACCACGCAGCAGGACTGGGAGAGCACAGCTAAGGTGAAGCGCATCGCCACGAAGGCCCCCACGAAGCCGCCCAGGCTGGCCCCGACCCCGTAAAAGTGGCCTCGGAACATGGCACTCAGAGGTCTCTCTGTTCCGGGAGTGGCCAGATGCTCTGTGGAGGCCCCGACTGCCCACCACAGAGCCCCGTGGCTGATGGCGCTCAAGATCTGAGCGGGGAGGACAGACCACCAGCTCCAGAGGAAAGAGAAATACAGCAGCTGCCCCGCCAGGCAGCCCAGCCCCAGCCCCACCATGCCCACCCTGGACAGCTTCCTAAGCAAGGGAGTTTTGAGAGGATGAAGTAGAATCTCCCCCAGCAAGCCCAGGCCCACTGAGAAGCCCATGACCAGTTCGCTGCTCTCATGGTCTTTCATGTGCCAGAACAGGAAGCTCTGCACGGTGCTAGTGGCCGTTCCTATCCAAGAAGACAGTGAGGGCGAGGGTGATGAGGCGGGGGGTCACCGCCTACGAGAGACAGGGCTTTGACCATCTTGCAGCTGGGCTCCCACCGCCTGCAGACGGGGACGGGAAAGGCAATGCTCACCAGTAAAGCCAGGGTGCTGACCAGTGAGTAGCCGGAGAAGTGCACTACAC